>CAUYTI010136707.1:0-31590 GCA_963575145.1 Galago senegalensis
GTTGTGGCGGGCACCTGTGGTCCTAGCTACTTGGGAGGCGGAGGCAAGAGACTCGCTTGAGCCCAGGAGTTGGAGGTTGCTGTGAGCTGTAATGCCACGGCACTCTACCCAGGGGGACAGCTTGAGGCTCTGTCTCAAAAAAAAAAAGAAAAAAGAAAAAAAAAAAGAATCTAGATATAGAAAAAACATAGTGTATGTAGGATTTTGTACTATCCATGCTTTAGCTACCAATGGGCATCTTGGAATGTACCCCCTGCAGCTAAGAAGGAACTGCTATATTTTGAGGCCAAAATTTTGCAAACTGGAATTCACAACACTGTGTTAGAAGTTGTTCCTATCAGGAAATTGGAATTTAGTTATTTTTGCAGACTTGAACTAGAACTTTGGGTGAGTGATTCCACTCTGGCTAGCTTTACTAATACATGGTGTAGATGGCGTGGTCTGTAAAGGTTCTAGTTCAATATCTTCAAAGTGCTAGAACTAGTTCAATCCCATGGTCTGTCCATTCACCATTAGGGCTTCATGCCTTGAGCCTTTAGAGGCTTCTTAGTGTTGTAACTTTATTGCCAGAACATGGAATTGAACTTGTGTTTTCAAATTTCCCACGCAGGTGGTTTCATTTCATTTTAAGGCTGTGCCTTCGCCAAAAGCCTTGAGAATAAGCATGGGACTTACAAGAGGGTGATGGCTTCAAAGACACCAGGAGGGGGTCCCAGGAGTGACAGGGAGTTGAGTAGGTGCCAAGGAAGAGGCAGGGCTACTTGAAGGTAGGACTTCTATCTCTGTGTTTGGGAAGGGAAGTATCCTTTTTTTCTCTTTTTTTGAGTGTGTGACACCCTTCTTCCTGACGGCACTCAGTGACGTTTTCAAAATGGAAAATGAACAACTTTAACCTGAAGTGTTTTCGCCTCCTTAGGACATCATGAAGTTAAATCTGAGAGAAAAAGCTTGTCAGGCCAGTGCTGAGTTGGCCAGAGAAAGAAAACACATTCCTTTCTAACATAATTACACAGCCTCTGTCATTTTGTCATAGATATCAAATTAGCAAGAGGCCAGTCTCTAAAAAGGAAAAAACAAAATCAGAGTTTGAAACACGACAGTAAGTGAGGTAGAGCAGCTCAGTTTCCTGAGGACTGAGGTGTTTGCTGGGATATGCCTGAAGGATAGGACAGTCCTGGGAAAATCAGAATGGTTGGTGGAGCAAGGGAGTTGTAATTTAAATAAACTGAGTTCTGTTCTTTATGTGGGTTGGTCTCTCCATTCAAAAGGTCTATCCGTTTGGGGATAATGTTTCCTCAGAGCAAGCACCATGCAGTGATGGGAAGAGAGGCTTGGAACACACTCTTGAGACTTGGGCAGAAGCAGGGCAAAGATCTGGCTGATAACATAAGTGCACCTTTATAATTTAGCTTCAGGTCCTGAGTAGGGGTGAGCCTGGAAGAAAGCAATGAGGCAGAGAAGCCGTTCTGGAGGTGACTGTATGGGTAGAGGCATGGGAGATGGAGAGACCCATTTGTCACCCAATACATTTGGTTTACACCTCATATCCCAAAGTGTATACAGGCCTGTCCAGGGCTGTCCCATTTCCTCTGTCCAGAATACCTTTCTACTCCCACAACTTCAGAAAAAAATTCTATCTATTCTTCCAGAATTTTGTTTTTATTTTGTTGGAGATAGGGTTTCACCCTGTTGCCCAGGCTGGAATGCAGTGCTGTGATCACAGGTCATTGCAGTCTTAATCTCTTGAATTCAAGTGATCCTCCCACCTCAGCCTCCCTAGTATGTGGGACTACAGTCACGTGCCATAATGCCTAGCTATTTTTTTCTTTTTCGTAGAGATGAGGTAAGTCTCACTTTGTTGTCCAAAGAGGTCTTGAACATCCGACTCAGGGATCCTTCCACCTCAGCTTCTTAGATAGCTGGGATTATAGGCATGAGCCTCTGTATTCACCCTTATCCAGGGTCTTTTGAAATTCCACCTCTTCATAAAAGGCCTTCTACACTGCCTCTCTCCTTTAAGCTCCCACAGGGCTCATTTTCTTCTTTTGGTGTTTGTTAACTGGTTGTAACAATAACTGATTTTCTATATCTTACCTCCCTAGCTGGGTTGTGAAGGGTAGGCTGAAGCAGGATTACTCTTGTTTATTTGTTTGTTTTTAATTTGTTCTCATCTGTTACATAGTGTCTAACACAGAATGGACTTTTTTATTGTCTTAAGTCAGCACTGCCCAATAAAAACATAAGGTGAGCCACATTTGTAATTTTTCTAGCTGTTACATTGACAAAAAGTAAAAAGAAATAGGTAAGATTAATTATAATTATATATATTACTTGTCCAATATATCCAAAGCATTATTTCAACATGTAATCACTTTGAAGAAATTATTAATGGGGTATTTTTACATGATTTTGATTGTACTAAGTCTTTGAAATCCAGAGGTTTTTTTTTTTTTTTTAATATATACTTTAGCACTTCTCAATTTGGACCAGCCACATCTCAAGTGCTTAAGAACCATGTGTGGCTAGAGGCTACCATACAGGTCTAAATACTAGATTAAAAAAATGTAATGGGCAGCACCTATGGCTCAAGGAGTAGGGTGCCAGCCCCATATGCCAGAGGTGGTGGGTTCAAACCCAGCTCTGGCCAAAAAAAATTTTAAAAAGTACTAATTCAGATAATGGAGACTTTATATTATGGAAGGACTTTAGTTTGATTCTACAAGCTAAACTTATCAACCAGAAGATACCATAAGTTTTTCAGAAGACTGTAATAACATATCTGAACATAATGAGAATCAAGATTAAGGAGGTGAATTCACAGAAATTAAAAGACGAGGGTATTTCTGTGATTAAAGAATAAATGGAAGAATAGCAGCAGAACTTTGCCATTGATGGAACATAAACAAGCAAAAGAAACAAACAATAAATTTTAAATCTGAAATACTGGGAGATTGGTAGGGAGGAAGTAGGAGAGAAATGCCAGGCTAAGAAAGATGAACTTGGTTTCAACTCTACGGTTTCAGGTGATTGTAAAATAATCTCAGCAGAGACACAACTCAGAGCAAGGATGAGGGATGAGACCTAGACGGTAGCTTTGGGGATTGATGCCTTTGTGTTGATTGAGCCTTAAAAATGGATAACAATGAAGACCTCGAAGGTTGATGAAGATAAGAATGATTCAAGAATTTAATCTTAAGAGTGCAGGAGTTAGCAAACAGGATTAAGAATTATCAGGATCGTAGGAGGAAAGCTAAGAGATCATGGAAACCAAGAGAGACAATTTCAAGAAAGAAAGGAATAGAAGGTAGGAGAGAATTTGAAACACATGAGAACTGAAAAAGGTCAATTGGACATGGTTATAAAGAGATTGCTGGAGCCATTAGGACCTTGGTCAGGGTGAAGCAAAAAAGAGTATTTACATTAGCTGAGCTCTCTTCTAAATTCCTGGTTTTCAGTCCTTAGAACAACAGGCTAACTGAAGATGTTTGGACTCAGAAAGTTGATTTTTTCCAGCAGATACATTCCCAGAAGAAATCCTGGCAGAAGGAAACAGAGACCAGCACAGGGAGGGTGGAGCCCTGGGCAATTCTTGACCGATGGCCAACGTAAAGAAAAGCCAGAATGAAGCTAAGGGACAGGATGCAGGGAAGTTTGTAGGAAGAGCAGTGTGAGACTAAAAACCATTGTGAAACCATCATTTGGTCTTAGTTTAAAAAGATAAGCAGAAAAATGTGATTTTAAAAGATAACTTATCATTGCAAGGACTTATTGTAGTTTTTCTGACCTTTTTTTTTAGTATTTTATTGCTTACCTTAAGAAATGGGCAAATACGGAATGTGTCCATTGGAAAGTTGCCTTTAATTTTTTTTTTTTTTTTTACACATTTTTGAGAGAGGAATGAACAGCAGTGGCCTGAAAATCCTTGAAACTCTAGTGGCCTAATCTCTGGTCCAATCCTTGCTCTTTTTCTAGCCAACCAATTATAGTAGAACATCAGTATCCAGGATCCAACAATTTGAAAAAAGAAATGGAAGGATTTAAGCTTTGTCTTTGCTGAAATAGCGTCACAAATTAGAACTAATAAGAATCAACTCATACAGTTTTGACGGTTAAAATAAATCCCTTATTTGTGGACATGAGATTTACTTTGGGCTGTATTGGCAAATGTGGGAGGTAGGGTATGGAATTTATTCAACTACAAAAGTCCCTTGAAATTCCCTGCAATTTCATAAAACCTTAGGAGTTCAGACACACACCCTAAGTTTGTGAAATCTTGGGAAGATAACAACTCGGGACCTGCATTATTGTGTCTGCTGAAAATGACTAAGCTGGATTTTCTGTTTCATTCCTGAAGAGGAAACTTGACAGGTGGAAGTGAAAAGTGATTGCGGTATGCCAGGAAGGGTGGGTGGGCCTGTGGCTCAAGGAGTAGGGCACCAGCCCCATATAACAGAAGTGGCGGGTTCAAACCTTGGGCCCAGCAAAAACTGCAAAAAAAAAAAAAAAAAAAAAAAAGTATGCCAGGGAGGATGAGGTACACGGAGGTGGGTGAAACATTACTCAACTAGGGCGAAGATGTTCCATTCCAGGCAGCAAAAGGAAATGCAAACTAAAATGAAGTCAAAATAGTTTAACCTGTTTCATTTTATTTCTAAAAATTCTATTCTCCCTTCTCATAGTCCATCTTAGAGAGTCATACTAAATCTGTGGCCATCTTCTGCCTTCCTCATCCAAACACATTTTAAAAGTCACGAAACAACCAGAGAGTTGAGGGTTAATAATTTTGAATACAAAATGAAATATATTAAGTTAAAGAGTAGTGCGTCGAGATATTCAGCAAACTTGTTAAAAAGTTGCTAGAAAGCACTTGCTTATTTTCGCTTAGAGATGAAATAGCGTTCATTATTCGCGCAGGTGGACATAGTGTGTTCTTGTCTCGGGGAGTGCTCAGATGAGCAGATTAGATAAACCAAAGACTGACTAAATTGGCAGTTTCTAAATGGCAGATAGATTTGTTTATCCCCAATTATTGCTCTCCAACCTAATCACAGATTAAACACAGATTTAAATGCAGGGAGTTTAAATAAAAATGTATGGGGAAATAGTCATTTAAGATTAAAAATAGGAATCTGTGTTTAAAAAAAAAGGGAAAATGTTTATATCAGATCCTTTGCCCTGAAATCAGATGAAACATCTGAGTATTGAGTCTTTGCCCACTATACAATGCCTCTGAGCTTTGGAATTGATGGGGAATTTAGATTGAGCCCACATTCTTGCAGTTTTAATCGTTGTTTTTTGCTGGGTGTGGGTTTGAACCGAGCGCCTCGGGTATATGGGGCCAGCACCTACTCCTTTGAACCACAGGCGTTGCCCGAGTCCACATTCTTTATTTCCCTTGATAAGCGATCTGTTTAACATGGATAGAGTTTCTATTACTTACTCTATCAGATAATACCTTCGTAATCGGTTGTTACTTAAACCTTCAGTTGTTTAATGGGCTCAATGGATGGCTTCATGAGGTACATGAACTCTGGAAACAGTAATTGAAATTTTGTGCCAGTAGCATTTTCTGGAGTGAAGCTTCACACCATTTTTTAGATTCTCTTGGGAAAACATGTCTTGAAATTAGGAACGATTTAGAACGTCACATTCTATATATGTGCTCTGTTGAGTTAATAGGAATCTGGCATTGTGCCAAACATATGAGTTATAAGCAGATAAAGGGACATTTAGCCCAATATCAAGAAAATAAGGTAGAGGCTTCTAGCAGACAATAATATACACTTATTCAGTTCACTGCCAGTGTTTTGCTTCATTTTGGATTAAAATTAACAGAGTTTCACATTGTGACTTTAATCTTATCAGGGATTCCTAAAGTAAACAATAGCCCAGTATGAGAAACCTTGGTTGTGTAACTTCTGCTCTCACTCCCCTGGAAAGAGCGAATGTCATTTTCTCCTACAGTCTCCCCTAAATAATCGTGAATCCCTAGTCACGTTACTGCACATTGTTTATAGACTTTAGTCTTCTATAGGAAACAGCACACCGATCGGGGCGTCTATTAATGATGATTATTATATTTCATTACTATTTTATTATTTCCAAATTTTTAGAGTGAAAAATAAAGGTGGGATCAAAACCCCACTTCGAAGAACTCTGCTTCGGAGACTCCAAGGAAATCAAGAACTCTCCCTCGCCTGCTGCTAGGCGGCTTCCCGAGGCTGGCGCCCAAAGGTAGATCCCCGGGTAGCGCACGACCCCGGGCGCCCACGCTCCGGCTGGCCACAGACCCGCGGCGCAGCGGCTGGACACCGCCCACCTCTGGGATTGGACGGCGCCGCGGGTGGGAGGCGGGGAGGAGGAATCCCCGCCCCCTCAAAGCCCCGCCCCCCGCCCCCGGCCCGGGCGGCTACACAGAGGGGCGCCCACGTGCCCAGCCCGCCTTCTGCAGCTCGCTGTCCGGCGCTCGTCTTCCCGCGCGGACCAGGTCGGCGGCCGCCGCTCCTCCAGCCTCCCCAAGCCCGGGCGCCCGACTCGCTCCAGCCGCTTGCCCCCACCGCCGCCTTCTCGGCGCCCTAGCGCAGTCCCCGTAAGTTGCCAAGTCTCCTGCCCCTCGGAGGGACCGCGGGCGAGGGGCGGCCGGGGCGCTGGGACCAGGGGACTGAGCGGAGCTGGGGCTCCGAGGGCCGCGTCCAGCTGCGCACAGCTGCCCAGAGGCCGCGCTGCACCACTCGGAGAAGGAGATGGGGGCCCTGGGCAGGGGCTGCAGCCACCCACCCTCTTCCTCCGGGGGCGCCTCGCCTCCTGCGCCCAGCTCTGCCCCAGGACGTCGGGGGCCGGGAGCTGGGGGAGCGCCTGGCACGGCGACTCCGCGGAGGACCTTTTAGTCATCCTTGTTCTGGGGGCACCATGGGCACCCCTCTCCTCGGTGTATGCTGAGGGGTCCCTGAAATCGCCTTCCACTCTCAGGGGTTCTTGTCGTAAGTGCGGAGCTAGGCTCGGAGTGCTGGAAACCTTAAAACATCCTGCAGGAGACCTTGACAGGACAGGTAAAGCGACCCGTCCTGGTGACTACTGTATGCAGGGGTGGGGACAGGGTATTTTAAAGTACATTGTCGCCGTTTTAACCCGTTTTAAGCCCATTTCATGACATCTTCAGCTTTGAACTCCAAATGCCATTCTCGAGGCTTAGGGACTCCTACCGCTCATCACCCCCAAGTACTTGTCAGTCCGGAGAACTTTACACCTTCTCTTTATGTGTCCAGCCAATCTGTGGGCAGTTACAAACTTCTGGGCAGTTACACTAATCCTTTCTTTTAATGAGGGGATATGGCCAGATCTTATTCAAATAGAGCTCTCTGAATCCTGTCCAGAGACCTGGGATAGGATGTTAGAAGGTGTGTGGTCTCTGGCTTGAAAAATGTTTTTTGTTTTATTTATTTATTTTTGTTGTTGCAGTTATTGGCCAGGGCCAGGTTCAAACCTGCCACCCTCAGTATATAGGACCAGTGCCCTACTCCCTGAGCCACAGACACCACCCCAGCTTGATAATTTTTTTTCTTACCTGAGCCAGTCTTTAAAACTTCTGTCTCCTCTTTTCCCCTCAGCATTAATAATAATTATCTTCTTATAAAAGTGAAATGTTGCATTTGTACTCTTTCTCTGTACATATGTATAGAATAAGAATATTCTATAATAATTTTATACTTTCTCAGGTTGCTTTATAATAGTAAATCTTTTTTTACTTTCTTTTTTTGGAAACAGTCTCACTCTGTCACCCTGAGTAAAGTGCCATAGTGTTATACCTCCCAGCAACCTCAAACTCTTGGGCTCAAGCTATCCCCTTGCTTCAGCCTCCTGAAAAGCTGGGACCCCACTACAACAGCTGACAGGTTTTTTTTTTTAGAGAAGGAGTCTGGCTCTTGCTCAGGTTGGTCTCAAACTCTTGAGCTCAAGCAGTCCACCCACCTCAGCATCTCAAAGTGTTAGGATTATAGGAATGAGCCACTACACCCAGCTAAATCCTTTTTTTTTTTTAATTGCCCTGAAACTTAACATCAAGTGATCTCTCAGTGCACAAGAGCATAATGATATTTTTTTTCCTTCCTCCACCAAAAGTTGCTAGTTGGCTGCTGTGGATTGAATCTGGGAGGCCACATTATTATGCATTTTTTTCAAGTTTCTTCCCTTGCCCCTTGCTTTGTTTCCACACTCTACCTTGATGGGGAATGTCATTTACCTGAATCTTTTAGGGTGTCCCCTGGCCTTGGAGAACAGAGTGAAGTGCTGTGGTATCTGCAGAGATTCAGTTTGCAGAATCCCTGGCTGCTTTCTCAGGTGTGCATAGTCCTTTTGATCCCAGAGTCTCTGATCATTGTCACTGGATTTGGGAGCTTGTGAAGAACAGAGGCAAGGAGGGGAGCCGTGGTAGCTGAGAATACTCTAGAGTTTTTCATTTTGTATTCCCATACATTTTTTGCCATTTGGACATACGTGTCTGAAGAATTTTTCAATTCATGTCTCTTGCTTTCCACTGCAAAGCTGCCCATCTCTGCAGAGTGGCAATGGCTCGTCTCCATTCTAGGTGGCCCACCTTCTGTTCTCTTCTTATGCTTCTGGCTTAGGTCGTGACTGTTTCTGCTGGCTGCTCAGGCCAGACATGGAGCCCTCTTCTGTGACCATTTCTTCCCCTTTGGCCCTCCTTTTGTGGGTGTTTTTACCCTCATAATTTTCCTCCAGTGGCTTCTCTTTTTAGCTTAGTTTCCTATCTTCTCTTCTGATTTGTCCTCTTCTCTTTTTCTCTGTGTTCAGAGCCATCTGCTGGTTTTACTGTGGTGCCCTTCAGTAACCAACTTTCAGAACAGTTGAAAATACCCTCGTGTTGCAATTTGCCTTATTATTTCTCCAGACATGTAGATGTGAACTCATCGATTTTAAAGACTGACTTCTTACAGCGACTACTTACTGGATGCCACACATGTAGGACAAAAGCAAAGTTTTTAGTTGAATATACTTCTAATTATTCATATGTTTAGTATTGTGTCCATTATTTGAAAATGTTGTTATCCAACTGAATCCTGAACAACTCAGTTAACTGTAAGATTTTACTTACATGATGCCATGTATCCACATGGTTAAGTGATTAGTGTTGTTTTTTTTTTTCAGTTTTTTTTATTTTGGCCGGGGCTGGGTTTGAACCTACTGCCTCCAGTGTATGGGACCAGCGCCCTACTCCTTTGAGCCACAGGCACTGTCCTGATTAGCTTATTTTTAAACCTATACTTTGGATATTCAAAACCATATAGATATCTTTAAAATAACAAAAAAAAAAAACCTAATGGAATTCTTCTTGTCACTGTCTTCTATTTAATAAGTTCTTATTCTGATGCTTAACATAGTATGTGTCCTATAATATGTGCTCGATATGTCTTTTTTGTTGAGTGGCACTGATTTCAACTATTTGAGAAAAGGTGTTTTGTCTGTCTTCAGGTGTATTTATTTATTCAGTCGCTGAAAATGTATTGAGTCTTATCAGGCACTGGGTGACCAAAAAGTAAGGGTAGCTCCAACTTTGGTAGGATTCCATAATTATTTTTGTATTTGGGAAACTCTCTATTGATGGATTTTAAGAGTGATTTTATGTCTTGCAATAACTGTATAAAAAATAATACCACCTCTAGATGGGAGACTTCTGTCTGTGCCAGGAAGCAAGTCCTGAACACACTCTCTCTACTGTATAAAGACAGTGTTATCATTTCATCATCAAAAGCCCACGTGCTTGACATTTTTGCTCTGATATGTACAAATTGTTCACCTTTTTTTTTTTTGTTTCCTTTGACTTGCCTTTCTGGCCATTGTTTAAAAGGTGGTGTCTAGCTGTAGAAATGTGGATGCCATCCACAAAACCAACTAGCTATTCATTTCCATCAGCCTCCAGCTAGTTAAGATAATCATAGGATGATTCATCTATTCATTTTTTGTCTAATTTAGTAAATACAACTGTTCTATGCTAATTTGTGGAAGCATTGCTTTTCACGTGCTTAGGGATTCTTTTAAAATATTTCTGAAAAGGGCCTCTGATGCTGTTACATTAATCTCACTGGTAAGTTTAATTAGTATTGACTTCCAAGGTTAATTATGACTTTTTGTTTAAAAGGCTGGATTTGAGTATGTGGGTCATGTCTCATCTGTTCTTATTTAGTCTGGATCTCTCTCCTCAGAGAGCTCTGTGGCTCCCTGTTTTTCTGGGTGTGTGTGGATATGATACATTGTGGACAATCTTAGGGTTTCTTGATACAGGACTTGGTGCATTCAAGGTCCACTCATTAAGCTAGAGCCTTTGAGTGCTGCAAATGTCAGAAAATTAAATTCATGCCCTAGTCCTATCTCCTTGCAAAAAATAAAAATAAAGAACAAAATATATAAGATGAAATGAGATCTACAACCACACGCTCATGCTGGCACGGCTGCATGCTGGCACCTCTCTTCAGAACTGAGCCCAAGCTGGGATTCAGCAATAAGGCGATTGGTACTAGAACATTCCATGACCTTTTGTCCAGGAGTTTAAAAAAAAAAAAAGTTCTGACTATGCTGTGTTCTTTCTTGGAATATTTAGTGAACAATACACAACAAAGAATTTTTCTGTCCCTTGTTGATTCTTACTAGTTTTTCCCACAGTTGTGGGGAAAATTCTCTTTTTTCCTTAACTCCTTCTGGTGTCCTGAAGGCTAAGTGCTCATGCAGTTTTGTCTAATCCAATGCTAGTGACACCATCGAAACCCACTTCCTTCCTGTGGAAGCCAAGCAATCCCAGCGTATAGACTCTGATGTCACTAGGGAGAAACTGAGGAACACTCTTAATTAAGATGTTCTGATTTTATACTTTGGCCTTTTTTGTTTTGTTAACAATTTTTTTTTTGGTGAGTTTTTTTTTTTTTTTTTGAGATTGAGCCTCAAGCTATCCCCCTGGGTAGAGTGCCATGGCATCACTGCTCACAGCAACCTCCAACTCCTGGGCTCAAGCGAGTCTCCTGCCTCAGCCTCCCAAGTAGCTGGGACTACAGGCACCTGCCACAATACCCGGCTATTTTTTGGTTGCAGCTGTCATTGTTGTTTGGCAGGCCCGGGCTGGGGATACGAACTCGCCACCTTAGGTGTATGTGGCTGGCGCCTTAGCCGCTTGAGCCACAAGCGCTGAGCCTTTGGTGAGATTTTAAGATAAATGGAGCTATTCCACTTAAGAACAGATCTTATTATCAAGTAATAAAATAAACCTTAACACTTTTTATTCATTTTTACTTCTTTGTGGGCAGAAATGCATTATCTGGGTTGGTACCTTGATCATATTTAGAAGGTAAAGTTTTTTTGGTTAGGGGCTTTTCTTGCCTTCTCTGTGGGTATCTATCTGTGATCTTGGTAAATAATGATTGTAATCACTAGTAGAATTAACAGTTATTTGTATTCAACCATAAGGGGAAAAAAAAGGAATCTCTGAAGGTTCAATGTTATTTGTTGACTCCCCAATGTTGAACTTGGGGCAGCTTTTCTGAATGTAGTACAATTTTTACTTTGAAAAACATCACACTAAACTTTCTAGAACTTAAAGTATATTTGACTGGCAGGGGTGGGAAATCCGTGTATCACATGCAATGCCTATTTTCGCAAAGCATGTGGAAATTCTGGGTTCTATTCCTGCACCACCATTCATGCTGTCTGGTTTTGAAAAAAGCTGTGCTTTTGGTGGAAAGAACTGAATTTGATTTTTGTGAAATTAATTGCAAAATTTTCCACCATCAATATGCAAAATTAATAGAATTTAGATGTATGTGCAACCCAATTGCTGAGCGCTGTTTTGTGGCATGGGATTCCCTTGGCGTATGAAATACAACTTCATCACTCTGATTCTAAAAATATCCTTTGAGACATTCTGGTTGGAGTTTTCCATGATCAGAGGCTAATCTATTTTGGATGAATATGTGTTAGAGATAACTATGACCCAGATCTAGAATCTGTAGAGAAGCAAAGAGTAACTTGGTCCCTAACCTATGAGTGTTGCCTACCTAGTAAAGGAAATAACAAATATACACAGAATTCAGGAAGTGTGATAAAATGCCTCTTGAGTGCTACAAAGACTTGAAGTGTCATGAGGCGAGGTAATCTATTCTATTAGTGATATGGCAAAATTGCCCATACTTTATTACCTCGGGTCTCTAGAAATCATATTTAACTAAAAATTCAAACTAGTACGAAATGTCTTAAGAGGAAACTTATAGCAGGTTAGGTTATATTTTAGATGCAAATCTTGCAAAGTAAAATCATTACAAAATTGTGGTCAAATTAAGGGCATGAAATTAATCTCTTACTCTGTTGAGCTGTTTGCATTAGGCAAACTTGGTACTTTCATACAAACTTAATGTGTTTAAACTCCATAAAGAGATTTGCCAAGAATGGAATGATGACAAGAGGCCTTCAGGCACCATTCCCGTTATTTCTTCTCCCATGAGAAGACCCTGTGAAGACCACTAGAAAAACAGGCAGCACCTACAGTTTAGTGTTGGCTCCAACCTTGGCTGTCAGAGTGGAATAGAGAAAGGACTGATAAAAAGTGTTAATAGTGATTCTTTTTGCTTAAGATTGCTTTGGCTATTCATGCTCTTTGTTGATTAAAAATGAAAAGTAGGATTATTTTTTCTGAATCTGTGAAATAGGCTTGGTGCCTGTAGCTTAAGTGGCTAAGGCCCTAGCTGCATATACCAGAGCTGGTGGGTTCAAATCCAGCCAGGGCCTGCCAAATAAAAATGACAACTACAACCAAAAAATAGCCTGGCCTTGTGTTGGATTCCTGTAGTACCAGCTACTTGGGAGGCTGAGGCAAGAGAATCGCTTAAGCCCTGGAGCTGGAGGTTGCTGTGAGCTATGATGCCACGGACTCTACCCAGGGCCACAGCTTGAGGCTCTGTCTCAAAAAAAAAATAAAATAAAAAAGAAATCTGTGAAATAGGACATTGGTTTGTTGTTGTTCTTTTGTTTTTGAGACAGAGTCTCATTATGTCACCCTTGATAGAGTGCTGTGGCTTCACAGCTCACAGCAACCTCAAACTCTTGGACTTAAGTGATTCTCTTGCCACAGCCTCCCAAGTAGCTGGGACTTCAGGCACCCACCACAGTGCCCAGCTATTTTTTTGTTTTTATTGTAGTTGTCATTGTTGTTAGCAGGCCCAGGCTAGGCTCAAACCCACCAGCCCCACTGGTGCCATAACCACTGAGCTACGGGTGCCAAGCTAGGACGTTGGTATTTTGATGTAGGTTGTGTTAAATCTATAAATCCCTTTGGGCAATATGGACATTTTAATAATGTTATTCTACCAGTCCATGAGCAGATGTTTTTTCTGTTTGGGTTATCTGCAAATTTCTTCCACCTGTTTTTGTAGTACTCCTGTAGAAAATTTTCACCTCCTTGGTTAAGTATATTCTAAGGTATTTTATTTTCTTTGTAGCTATCATCAGTGGTATTGAGTCTTTGATTTGGCTCTTAGGTTGACTGTTATTAGTATATAAAAGTGCTACTGCTTTGTGTATGTTGATTTTATAACCTGAGAGTTTGCTGAATTTAGTTAATTTTAGGAGCCTTTTGGTGGAGCCTTTATGGTTTTCTAGATACAAGATTGCATTGTCAGCATTAGACCTCCTCTTTCTTGATTTAGGTATTTCTTTCCTTATTTTTTTCTCCTGTCTCATTGCTCTGGTTTGGACTTGTAGTACTATGTTGAATAGAAGCAGTGACAGTGAGCACCATTGTCTTGTTTTATTAAAAGTTCTTAGGGGGGAAAGCTTTCTATTTTTCCCCATTCGGTACGATGTTGGCTGTGGGTCCATCATATATCTCTTTTGAGGTATGTTCCTTCTATGCCTAGGTAGTTGAGTTCTTATCATGAAAATGTGTTGGATTTTATGGAATGCTTTTTCTGCGTTTATTGAGATGATCCTGCAGTCTTTGTTTTTCCTTCTATGTGGCAAATCACATTTATTGATTTGGGTATGTTGAATCATCCTTCCATCTTTCGAATGAAACCTACTTGATGACGAGAGTTGTGATTTTGATCTATTGAATTTGCTTTGCTAGTATTTTTTGAGGATTTTTACATCTATATTCATAGGTTAAATTGGTCTGTAGTTTTCTTTTTTTGTTGTGGCCTTACCTAAAAAGAACAAATCTGGTTTTATCACATTACTAGACTTCAAATTATGCTATAAGTCTATAGTGACCAAAACAGCATGGTACTGGTATAAAAATGGAGATATGGGCCAAGAGAACAGAAGAGAGAACTCAGAAATAAAACCCTCTATCTACAACCAGCTCATCTTTGACAAGGCAGCCAACAATATACACTGAACAACAGAAGCCTAATTCAATAAATGGTGCTGGGAAAATTGGATAGCCACATGCAAAAGAGTGAAACAAGACCCCTATTTCTTGCTGTATGCAAAAATTAATTCAAGATGGATAAAAGACTTAAATACAAGGCATGAAATCATAAAAATTCTAGCTATGATATGTAGGAAGAACTCTTCTAGACATCAACTCAGCCAAAGTATTTATGACTAAGACATCAAAGGTAAAGATAATAACAATAACAAAAGCAGACTTAATTAAATTAAAAAGCTTCTGCAGAGGAAAGAAAATAATCAACAGAGTAAATAGAGTATAGAATGGAAGAAAATATTTGCAAACTATGACTCTAATAGATAGCTGATATACAGAAGCTACAAAGAATTCAAATCAGCATTTAAAAAAAGTAGGCAAAATACATGAATAGAATGTTTTCAGAGGAAGATAGATAAATGGCCAAAAAACATGAAAAAAATCACCAGGGAAAACTACAGGAAAATACCATTTTACCCCCATCCCCATCAGAATTGCCATTATTACAAAGTCAAAAAATAATAGATGCTGGTGTGGATGCAGAGAGAAAAAAACACATAGGTACTGCTGGTGGGACTGCAAATTCTTCTATGGAAAATAGTATGGAGATTCCTCAAAGAAATAAATGGAGACATACCATTCGACCCAGTAATCCCACTGCCAAGTATTTATCCAAAGGAAAGGAAGTCATTTTATCAAAATGACATCTGCAAATGTTTATTGTAGCACAATTCTCAATTACAAAGATGTGGAATCAATCTAAGTGCCTATCAATTCATGACTGGATTAAGAAAATGGTTTCTTCACGTTTCCTATTGAAGAAAATGTTCCTCTCTCCTTGAGAAGAATGGCTTTGTTTAGAGTGATTTTTTTTAATTTATGAAATTCACTCTTTTATCTTCCTTTCTATAATATTCTTGGTCTTTTTTTTAGCATAAGGTACTTATTTACACATGGGGCTTGTAGCTCACAGGATGTGCATGACTTGGTTAGGCACTTGTCCTTATAAAAATTTAAATGCAAACTCTTCTTGATAGCTTTTATCAATGTCGGCATGAATTCCTCTGGGAAAAGCCTGTGTCCAAGCCTATAGGCTACACTGTGTAGGCTTTTTACTTGCCTTAATGAGCATATTAAACAGCACAATTTTATATTTATGTTTGAATTCAACATCAAGTTTTAAGTGATTTCTTTAGTTCCATTGTAATTGGAGTTATATTTGGGCAGTATCTTTGCTCTTGAGTTTTGGGGCAACTTAGAAGGAGCCTGGGGCGAGTTTTGTTACTGCCTTCCCAGAGCTCAGAAACTCTCACCTGGGTTTAGCCACATGAGGAATTTACCTTTGTTCCAGGACAGCCTTTGCAAAAAAATAAAGACAGAATTGCCTATGATCAGCTAAGCAAAGTGAGATTGCTGTTTCAATTCTTAGGTTTGCCAGTTTTTATGTTGATCTGGACTTCTATGAAGGAAGTGGTAGAAGACCTTCTGCTGAGGGTTCCAATTATTGATCACCTTGAGACAGAATGGCACTGCTGAGTGTTTTAGCAAATCTCAGCCTGGAGGGAGGAGGGAGCACCATGGCCGTGAGGATGTGTCCAGTGGTAGATCAGATCTGTGGTTCTTAGGGATAATAAGTCAGTTTCTTATGGAACCTCATGGTGTTTAGTGAGACTTGGATCATAAGTAAATGTCACAGGGGATTGAAAACCTTTTCTTTCAGTTTAGTTCTTTAAATTATTTCACAATTTAAAATCTTAAACCGCAGTGATATTTTAAAATGTTTATGTAATTATAACTGGCAAAACCCATACTGGATAGAATTGCCGGTGGTCCCCATTACAGGATAAAAATTGGGGTCACTTTGTGTGACTAAAGTAATTCTAATAATTATCAGGCTTATCTCTTGTATTTCTGTGTTCATTCCTTAGAGAACCCCTAT
Organism: Galago senegalensis; assembly: GCA_963575145.1. Classification (NCBI taxonomy): domain Eukaryota; kingdom Metazoa; phylum Chordata; class Mammalia; order Primates; family Galagidae; genus Galago; species Galago senegalensis. Next base: position 16,362 of record CAUYTI010136707.1, read on the forward strand.
ATGTTCAGAGTTACTCTCCTGCCAAATCTTCTTCTCTTTGGCTTTCATCTGTATTTTGAACTTAATACTCACAAGTTCAGAGACATTAAAGGTTGTGTTCTTTTGGGGTAAAATTGTGTTTGATATTTACAACTTGAGGTACTGCTATTTGAGCAGTCTCCGAAATTTAACTGTGCAACTCTTAAAAGATTGAACAACTGAACCAAGTAGGGGAGCTGAAGAGATTTTGGTTGAAAAAGAAAAGATGGCAATGACGTTTGCAGTCTTTTCTAATGAAAGGCACCTGCATTTGAACCAATAGTACTTAGGTTCTTTGGGAGGGAGCTCTTCCTACCTTACGCTGATATGCTGCCCCTTCTGTTCACATGGATACCTTTGTGGAAGAACTCTAAGATCACAGCAGCTGCTCCATCCAGCTATTGGCTCTCTTGACGTTTGAGGGAAGTTATGGACATTATGTGGTAAAAGCATATACACTCCTACCTTACCCAACTCATTTCCCCATAAAAAAGAATGCACATCTGCATGTAAAATCCCCGCTCCAATTTTGTGTAAGGTTTCTGTGACATTCAAGACTGGCTGTGGCCAGACATGGTGGCTCGCACCTGTAATCCTAGCACTTTGTGAGGCTGTGGCATGTGGATTGCCTGAGCTCAGGAGTTCAAGACCAGCTTGAGCAAGAGTGAGACCCCCATCTCTACTAAAAATAGAAAAAAAACTAGCCAGGCATTGTGGCGGGTGCCGGTAGTCCCAGCTACTTGGGAGGCTGAGGCAACAGGATAGCTTAAGCCCAAGAGTTTGAGGTTACTGTGAGCTGTGATGCCATGGCACTCTATGGAGGACGACAAAGTTAGACTCTGACTCAAAAAAAAAAAAAAACCAACTCCCTGAATTCCAACCAGTAGAAAGCTACCTTTCCAAACCCAGAATAAGATATATGATATATAAGCCTTGAGGGGAGAATCCTCTGGGGCAAGATGAGGCACACATTCTTTGTTCTTGTTGATGTAGAACCTACTTATGGCCTTCAAAGAACAGCTAAAAATTGGCTCTTGGTTGCTCCTGCTAATTGGCAGTGGGGGCACTCTGTGAGTCAGACAGCTATGGCAGGTGGAGAGTTCCTGGACTTCAGAGGAACATTTGGACTTTAGGTAGGTCCAAGATCATCACCATTTTTCTTTCCTTCAAATCCTCAAGAGTCACAGATTTCAGTGTCTGCCTATGGGCCCAGAGATAAACTCGATCTGAGTTTGACTTAGCTGAGTATTTGTAAATAGATTCCACAAACAGGAAGAAAAAAAAGAATGGATAAGAACAGTCAGTGCCTTCTTTTCGTATCTAACGTTGGAGCACCTTTCAGAGTGACATTTGAAACCTAATCTTGCTGGCTTCATGTCAGTCTGGTACGGATGTTCTTGTAGAAATCTCCATATTAAACTTACAATTGAATAGAGCTAAAAGATTGTACTAAGGAACCATGGAAGCATCACTGCAGGGCCCTGTCATTTTTTAAAATGTAAAATAACTACTCTGTCGATTTTCTGTTTACTTGTCATGTTGGGTCAATAATGTATTTAAGGAGAAAGGGAGACAAAATGAGTAATTTTAAAGTCGGTTTCTCTACTGAAATTCTTTCTCCCTTGAACATTTGCTTTATGAGCAGTGACAACTTGTAATGTTTTGCTGTAAAGAAAAGTCCCCTTTTAAGTGTTCCTTGTTTGTGGCATAGTGGCAGGTAGGTGGAACAGGCCTGGAGTATGCGCTAGTCATCAAGAAAATGGCACAAAGCACATTTATATGCCACAGAAAACAGAGTGGGCGTTGATGACATTTGTAGTACTAGAGCTGTGACAACATGCCCTGAACTGGTGCCTGTCGTAAATGTTAACTGAAACTTAGAACTTCACTTTGAAAATCAAATCACTTTTTCATGAAAATAAAATCACTTTTCATTAGATGATTCATAAAGGAGTAAGGCCGGGTACCCCTGGAAATTCATTTCGTTCTATCACTATAAAAATGGGAAGATACTGTTGTGGTGGTTGATTTTGTATTTCAGACTTGACACTTGACAGTATGTTTACAACTAACCCATCCTGGTTGTGGACTGAGTTCTAGTACTACTTATATGCCAAGTACAGGGCTAGACAAATTCAAAAGAGAAGTACACTCTTGAGATTGACAGTGTAGAGTTCTCTTTGCCTAGGTCTTGACAGGTATAACTCATCTTTTTGAGCAACAGCTATCTGATTGGACAGCAAAAGTGAAGACTAGAATCCAGGCATTTTGACTTGGAAAAAGCACTAATTCTGTGTTTGTGAAAGCAAATCCTTATTACCACAGTGCACTACTTATATGGCATTTTGTAATTGGAGATCAGAGTATAATTTTAACATAAAAGTTTTTAGATCTTAGTAGTTAACTATAATTTAACTTTCCAAAAATTAGAAGAGAGGATTTTGAATGTTTACAACCCAAGGAAATGATAACTGTTTGAGGCATTTGGATGTGCTAATTACCCTGATCTGATCATTAACATATTATATATATCGAAATATCACTCTATATCCCCCAAACTATCCAGTTATTATGCATCAACTAGAATAAAGTAAAAAAGAAATATGCAAATGAATAAATTAAATAAATTAAATCTATGTTAATTCAAGAATACCACATGTTAGGAATATGCCCTAAATATTTTATGGCAGACCATTAAACTATTTTTCAAAGAATTATTTGAAGCTATTAAAGTGAATTTGGAAAATTGGAAGTATTAAAGGAAAAGGGGAAAAAGTTTTTAGATTTTAAAATGTCTTAAAAATTAACATGTTTGGATAAACATTTTAGTGGAGTGACATTCTTATGATGTGAACATTTTCATTAAATGGAATCCTTTCACTAAAAAATGGGAAGATAGAGTCTTGATCTAAAAATGAAAAGATAAATACAGGTTCCAAGCCATTTGAAGTCATTAGGACTTAAACCTTGTAAATAGTGGTGCTCTTAAACAAGTTCTATTTGGAGTGCTGTTGTGCTAGCTTTGAAGAAAAAAACTGTTTTTGAGTTTTTACTTTTTCTCTTATCATAGATACCAGATGGTTTGCACTTAGTCCAGTGAACCAAACAAAAAAAGAGCAGACTTTGCATAAAATTTCTGTTGATAGTGCATTTTATCTGCACTGTGAAATGGATCACATGAACTTTTGGAATAATGAATAGCATATTTACATTATTCTGATTTTTTTCTTTTGCTGCAGAGTACAAGAGAAATGGGAGGGATAAACAACCCAGCTTTGTCGCTTTGAGTTACTCTTGTAAATTATTTATGTTATTTTCTTTCCTTCATTGCTAACTCTAAATATTTTACATGCCCTGTCTACTTTTAAAAATACATTGTTCCAGCGGCTGAAGGCACTGTTTAACTTACTGAACTACTGGTAATTGCAGTAAATTCATTTTTATAAGGATTTTAAACCTCAAGCAAAGCCTGAAGGGCCCACATCATTTCTCCAAACCCAGTTTTGAAAGTATTTAGTACAGCTGAATCTATTATTGGACTTTGTATGGATGGGTCATTGCTGGCCTTTCCATCATTTTTAGGTAACTCTTGCGGTGTCCTGGAGGTGAAAGGAGAAGGTGACGGAAGCCTGAGGCAGGCACTGTTATTACTCAGTGGAGATATCTCTGATAGTGGTGATGGCAGGTACCAGCTGTAGTTGGTGTCTAATAGTAACTGAAAGTTCAAGTCATCTGTTTGAAGAACGGGGCTTTGTCACTTTTTTTTTGTCACCCTGGGTAGAGTGCTGTGGCATCATAGTCACAGCAATCTCAAACTCTTGGGCTCAAGTGATTCTCTTGCCTCAGTCTTCCAAGTAGCTGGGACTACAGGCACCCTCCACACCGCCTGGCTATTTTTAGAGATGCGGTCTTGTTCTTGGTCAGGCTGGTCTTGAACCCATGAGCTCAGGCAATCTTCCTGCCTCAGCCTCTCAGTATCACTTTTTTTTTTTTTTTTCGGAGACAGGGTCTTGCTCTGTTGCCTAGGTTAGGGTGCAGGGGTATCTTCAGCCACAAGACAGAAATCATATTATTTAATCTTAGGGTCTGAATTGGCTAATTCCCTTCTAACTAAAGCGGGTTCCACACAATATCTGAAACAATTGCCTCCTTTTTAAGTAATGATGGAAATCTGTCATCTTTAATGTGGCAGCTTCTTACAGGTAGGATCATTGATTATTAGGATGTCTGCATTTTACTGGGTCAATACCTTATTCTTTCTATATTACATTCTTTGTTGTTAATTTTGTCTTCTAGAGTAAGTAGATGAGGTCATTGTCTTCTTAAACCTTACTATTCACGTATTTTTAAAAAATTCTCATCTCCTGTCTCAGGCTTTTTTCCCCAAGAGCAAAAAGAAGCTAAATATAGAAAAGCAGTGGAACCTGCAAGTTGGCCACCTCCCTACATGGACTACCTCCCTAAGACCTAAGTTTTATAGACCAGACATGCACCCCATGTCCATGTCCACACAGTAGGCCTCCTTCCTTATGTTGACCAATTTGTTTGGTCAACCTCTGTGTGTTGACCAATTTGTTTCAATTCCTTGGGTGATCAGCTCACCAAGGTTCTAGGGTAACGTCAACTTGCATTAACAAAACTCCTTGCTAATTCGCCATTTTTCTTGTGCTTGTCTTTCCTTGTGATGTCTGTTGATGAGAGGACTGAGACTCCAGTGACTTGTCCAGAGACAGGCGGCTGGTAACTAACTGCCAGAGCTTATTCTCTCTTGGGAACACAGCTCCCTACCCTCCACCCCCACCCCACCCCTCACCTCCCCCATCCCCCCCAAACACCCCATTCATCATGTCCAAACACCTGCAGTTTCTTTAATTGGTCTCCAGACCTCTCACTCCATCCCAGTCAATCCTGATCACTCTTTTCTAGACATACTTCATCAGTGTTTAAGAAGATGATAATGGCTATAGCCAAGCATCCATTCATTCAGGAAATACTTAACTGCTTCCTGTATGCCAAGCACTCCTGGTATTGGGTATACACCAGCAAACAAATTGGTCAGACAAATCCCTTCCCTCGTGAAGTTGACATTCTGAGGGTTTACTTTGTGGCCAGGCCCCTGTCCCCTCAACCAACACTGAAGTAGGAAACAAGAAGGGAGAGTTGGAGAAGTGTTGTCATGGAGTTAAAGTGGGAATTCTGTATGAAAACTTCAAATGATGGATCAAATATGTATGTTGTATCTCTGCTGGCTTCTCCCTTTCCGTCACTTCAAACACACTTCCATTTGTGAATCAGGAAAATAATGTTAACTTTAACTGAATTCTATTCCTTTATTTCAAGGCACAATATGAGGCCACAGAAAAACTTGGCAATAAAAGGGAAAGGTTCCTGATATTATCAGAAGTCTTTTAGACTAAAACCCAAGCAAAATGAAAACACAAAAGATGTGAGCTGGAGGGCCAGAAAACTTTGTTCTGAAGTAAGTTTTGAATTCAGAAATATGGAGAGAATTGAGCATGTTTGATATTTGAGATTAGGAATAAACTGGATAAATTGTAAAATGTATGCAAGTGTGGGTGATTATATATTGGGTTCATAGTAGTACTGAGTACATTGGATACTTTTTCTTCCATATTGTATATAAAAACAGCACATTGTACTCCCTAAATGCATTAATGTACACCGTTATGATTTATAAAGGAAAAAAAATGCATGCAATGTTTTAGGAAATGTTACATATTTCAGTGAAAGCAGTAAAAATCTTCAGTTTTTATATTAAATCACTAGAGATTTTTGTAGCTAAAATAATGAATTTTAATATTACTTAAGTAATATTTAAGTAATATTAAAAGTCATTACTTTTTTGGCTTGGTGCCTGTGGCTCAAGTGGCTAAGGCGCCAGCCACATACACCTGAGCTGGTGGGTTCGAATCCAGCCCGGGCCTGCCAAACAACAATGATGGCTGCAACCAAAAAATAGCCAGGCGTTGTGGCAGGCACCTGTAGTCCCAGCTACTTGGGAGGCAGAGGCAGGAGAATCACTTGAGCCCAGGAGTTAGAGGTTGCTGTGAGCTGTGATGCCATAGCATTCTACCCGGGGGACAGCTTGAGGCTCTGTCTCAAAAAAAAAAAAAGGTCATTACTTTTATTTAATAATTTTTAAAATTATTTTTAAAATAATTTTTATTTTGCAAAAATATTTTTAATAATTAAATATTAGAATATTTAATACATATCTAAGTCCTGGTGTTTATCTAGTTATCTTTGTCATTAAAAATTGATTTTCTGAGGCAGCGCCTGTGGCTCAAAGGAGTAGGGCACTGGCCTCATATCCCAGAGGTGGCAGGTTCAAACCCAGCCCCGGCCAGAAACTTCAAAAAAAATTTTTTTTTATTTTCTTTGTCACTTACATTCTAATAACTATTAAATTTTCAGTTTTAAGGCAGTAGTGGTTCATGAATTTGAAAGGTTAGAAATCTATCAGAGATGAAGTTTTAAAATTCCAAAGTCCTTTGAATATATTTTTGGCAACATTTTGATGATGACCTTCACATTTTCTTTCATCAGCTGAGTGTTAAGGGGCTGCCGAGAGCCTGGGAACAGCTAGAATTCAGAGTTTCTCTTTGCTTCTGGGTTATGTGACGTAGAGGAAAGGGCATGGAGCTCAGAGCTACACAGCCCTTGGGTTCAAATCTGGCTCTGTGCCTTTCAGAAGTTACTTAACATCTGTGAGCCTCAGCCTCATCATCTGAAGATGGGACATGTCCCCTGAGGTGGTCCTGAGGATGAACTAATGTATGTAAAGAGCTTATGACATAGTGAGAGAGCAATCAGTTATCTCAGTTATTAAGTTTCATTTTCATTTCCCAAAGTCTGGAGTAGAGTGGCCTTGCTTAAAAAATGGAATCCCCTGTGAGTTACTTTTTCTCTTCATGTGGTAGTCTTAAATATTTATTTCTTTCTCTTTTCTTTCTTTCTTTCTTTTTTTTTTGGCACAATATCCCAAACTAAAGGAAATAATATCCTGCCACTCCATCGATTTGTGTTCCTCTTCAGCATGCTATATTGAGTTAGCTGACGTAATCATTGGCTAACATTGGCTTTTAACCAAGCGGGGGTGACAAGTTTCTTTCCTAATGAAAGGCACGCTCTGGATAGGATTTCATCTCAGTTTAGAATGTGTCCTTCATAACTGGACTATTTATTGGTAGAGAACTGCCTGTGCTTCACTTTCTTGGATCTGGTCATTAACAGTTTGCTCATCAGAGCACCCTGTTTCCTCAACCCAGTGTTCACTGTGGGGAGCTATGAACTGTGAAATGTAAACTTCATGCTTGTCTCTTGAGATGGTGCAAACCAATCAAAAACTTCAGTGGCTACATCAAAATAAACCATTAACAAAAAATAAATTTACTCTCATTATAAGACTTCATATCATTGCCAATTATATCCTGTTGTAGAGAGTCAGACAGACTCGATTTTGTGTCCTGACATTGATATATGCTAGTGTCTTGGTTTACTTGGGCAGCTGTGAAAAAATATCATAGACTGGGGGCTTAGACAGCACACATTATTTTTCATAGTTCTGGAGGCTGAAAGGCTCAGATTAGGGTTCCAGTGAGGACTCTTTTCCTGGGTTGTAGATGGCAACCTTCTTGCTGTGTCCTCACACCATGGAGAGAGAGAGTGTGACAGTTTCAGGCTCTTTCTCTTCTTCTTTTTTCTTTCTTGAAATAGAGGTAATATCTTGCTATGTTGCCAAGGTTGAATTCCAACTCCTAGGTTCCAGTGATCCACCCCACCTCAGCCTCCCAGGCAACTGGGATTGCAGGTGCATGCCCTGCACCTGGCTCTTCCTTATCTTATCAGGACACTAATTCTGACATGGGGGCCCCACTCCCATGACCTCATCTACCCATCATTGCCTCCCAAAGGCCCTATCTTTAAGTATTATCACATTGGGAGTTACAACTTAATGTAAATTTTATGGGGAACACATTCAGCCCATAACAACTAACTAGTACATAACTTCTCTAAGCTTTGGTTTCCTCATCTGTACATTAAAGATAATAAAAGTGTCTTCCTCATAGATTGTTAGGTAGTTGGGTGAATAGAAGTAATCCACTTAGCCTAGCTCCTGAAACCTAGTAGGCCCTTGATAGCTCTCAGTAGCAGTGCTAGAGGTAAAATTCATAGCGATGGTTGGATATTTGTGTGTATGAACATGTCTCATTCCAGGATCTTACCAAAACTGTACTTAAGTTTTAAATTGGTGACTGAATTCTTTTTAAGTGGTATTAATGAGAGTCTCTTTCTTTTTCCATATTCCTGCTGCCATTTTCTCTTCCCAGCATAACTGAGTTTTCTGTTTCTGGATCCAATGCCTTTCAATTGTGTCCTTTCAGGTCAGCCCTCCACTGAGGCCGCTGTTATTTCTGCCTCTGGCCCTGCCTTATTTCCATTTGCCTGTTGGCTCCCTAATCTTTGCTTCTAGCCCTTTCAACTCTTAGAATCTTCCTCTTTTTTAAATTTTTTCCTTGCTACTTCTTCTGGTCTCCCTCATTCACTTCAGGATCACTTTGAAAGATGAGGGTTCCTCTGGGTCTTCTAAATAAAGGTGGCCAAGTTCCTAAGACAAGTGTTCACATTCAGCTTGTCACACTCTTTCTGATTGATTAAAATTCCCTACAATCTCTTTTCCATCAAACCTTCCAGGATGATCCAAGAAAAGCACCCCACTGCTGCTGCAGTGAACCCTGGGAATGGATTCAACATTGTTATCGGCCAATAGAGCATCTGATTGAGTGAAACATTCCCCGAACAAGTTGGGAAATGGAGAGTCTTCTGTAAGAAGGGATTCGTGGTTATCAGAGTGAAACACATATATTAAAGCTAGATTATACAGTAGAATCTCCATAGTTGGCCACTTCCCTATAGTGACCATCTCCTTAAGTTGACCCAGTTTTCACAGACTGAACAGCTTCCACACATACGCAATGGAACTTCCCCATGTTGGCCACCTCCATGTGTTGACTGGTGTGTTATAGTCCCTCTGGGATATGAGATGCCCCCACGAGCAGCCGTGTGATTACCTCCCTGTTTGCAAATTTCCAAGTCTTAAAGAAAGGATATATTTTTAAGTAGATTTGAAATGAACTTTTTATTCAGTTCAGTTTATTTTAGACTTCAGTACTGGCAGTGACCAGAGAACTATTATATAAAAATTTACCTTCTGAGCAAATCAATTTCTATTTTTTTTAAAACTTTATTCAAATTAATATGAGGGTACAATATTTAGGTTACAGCATTCTCACTTCCAGGGTAAAGTTCCTTTTGTAGAAGAGCCCCTCACCTGGGGGGGTGTTATACACCCTCACAACGTTACACTGGGTGAGATCCCACCTCATGCCCTCCCTCCTTCTGCCAAACGTCCTCCCTCCTTCCCCTCCGGCTTCCCTCTACCCCCAAACTGGACTATCATAGTATTTTATTGTTCTCATGAACATGTAATTGTTCTGTGTTGATTTCATATTGCTATCGAGTACATCAGATATTTATTTGTCCATTCATGGATAGTTTACTAAGAAGAATGTATTTCAACTCCATCAAGGTAAATGTTAAAGATGTCAAGTCTCCCTGTTTTTTAATGGCTGAATAATATTCCATGGTATGCTACAATATGGAATGCTTCACGGATTTGTGTGTCCTCCTGGGCAGGGGCCATGCTAATTGTCTCTGTCATTCCAGTTTTAGTATATGTGCTGCTGAAGTGAGCACCAGATCAATTTCTGTTAAACTACCTTTAAGTCATTTAAATTTTTAACCTAGAACTAAGATACATGTTACCAAAATGACCGTTTGTAAGCCTGTTTCAGGCTTGGCATTTTTGACATTTAGTTCTAGGCACGCTGTTTCTGACCTGTTAGTTTGGGGAAGGTCTTGGTTAAGGACATTTCATCCGCTCTGATCCCTGCCTGCCATTCACCAAGTACTTCTGGAACCCTGCTCCTGGCCCAGACCCCACTGTAACGACAGCCATAGAAAGACCTAGCCCAGAGGGGAGCCAGTAACCCCAGCAAAGGGCTTTTCACAGGGAGACACGGCATGGGGCTGTGGCCTCTTTATAGCCTTCTAACAGCAAGTATGTCGCCAGCGAGGGGTGGGTGCTGGGATACACTTGGCTGAGAAATTCCAAGAGAAGACTCCTTGACGAAAACCCAGCTCTGGTGTCCCTGCCCGAATGATGCCTTGCTAGCATACAGCCAGTTGTAAAAGGAAAAAAATCAAACCTAAACACAGAGGCAAGTTTCTTAATGCTTTGGTTTCCCTATTTAAAGTTTTTGCTTAAGCAACTTCTGCTTACTGTGTGGAAGTGGTTGCAATTTTAATTGTGCTATTGAAGTCATCTGTAACATTGATTTTTTGTGTGTGTGTAATTTTTTATTTTTATTTTTTTACAGTTTTTGGCCAGGACTGGGTTTGATCCCACCACCTCTGGCATATAGGACCCGTGCCTTGCTCCTTTGAGCCACAGGTGCAGCCCTGTAATTTTTTTTTTTTGAGATATAGTCTAACTATGTCACCCTGGATAGAGTGCTGTGGCATCACAGCTCACAGCAACCTTAAACTCTTGGGCTCAAGCAGTTCTCTTGCCTTACCCTCCTGAGTAGCTGGGACTACAGGAGCCCGCCACAATGCCCAGCTATTTTTTTTTTTTTTTTTGGTTATAGTTGTCATTGTTGTTTAGCTGGCCCAGGATGGACTCGAACCCACTAGCCTCAGTATACGTAGCCAGAGCCCTACTAACTGAGCTACAGGCGCCGAACTTTGTGTGTATATTTTTAACATCAATAAAATATTATGGGCATGCATTTGGCGGTTTGTCTCTATAATTCTCTCTGGTTTTGCTTCAGGGATTTTTTTTTTTTTGAGACAGAGCCTCAAGCCGTCCCCCTGGGTAGAGTGCCGTGGCATTACAGCTCACAGCAACCTCCAACTCCTGGGCTCAAGCGAGTCTCCTGCCTCCGCCTCCCAAGTAGCTGGGACCACAGGCACCCACCACAACGCCTGGCTATTTTTTTTTTTTTGGTTGCAACCATCATTGTTGTTTGGCGGGTCTGGGCTGGGGATTCGAACCCGCCACCTTAGGTGTATGTGGCTGGCGCCTTAGCTGGTTGAGCTATAGGCGCCGAGCCTTGACATGCATTCTTAACTACAGTTAGAATAGAGGCAGGTGTGCTTGGAAGGTTCTGTGGCTTTAAGAGCTGGTGAAAATTAGGCAACATTTTATAGATGTGTGATGTATAGAAAAGTAAATCCAAGACAGACATACACACACACACACACACACACACACACATATATTTTAAACACGAGTCTTGCTGTTACCCGGGCTAGATGGAGTGCTGTGGGGCGATGGTAGCTCAGTACAGCCTCAATCTCCTGATTTTCCTCCTGAATAGCTACGACTACAGGTGCATGCCACCTCGACTGGCTAATTTTTAAAAGTTTTGTAAAGATGGGGGTCTCACTATGTTACCAGGCTGATCTTGAACTCCTGGCCTCAAGTGATCCTCCTGCCTTGGCCTCTCAAAGCCACTGTACCCAGGCCCAGTAGATTTTTGAAAAATATCTTTAGCAAAGTATTGTAAATGGCATTGATGGGACTGACCTAACTGTCATTATCAGTTAGCTGAAAAACAAAAGAGAGTTCTAAACTTGTTTACGTATTATGAAAACAGCTTCTCCTAAATAAATAAATGAATAAAGAAAGAACTAAATAAATCACTGACCAAGTGTTTGAAGGGTAGAGTCTGACGCACACCAAATCATGAACCTCTCAGACCACACGCCCTCCTGCTTTGTCTGGCCCAGCCCTGCCGGCCACGTCCCTCTGGTCATCTTTCTTTTCTCGCAGATGCTTGCGTCCACATGGTAACTTTTTCTTTTACCAAGCACACGTTCATTCATTCAACTGGAGACAAGCTCTCACTTTCTCCCTCTGCCTTCTAACTCTTCTCTAGCTGCCACAGGAAAGCTTTATTCCATTTTAGGTAAAAGAACAACCCTTATTTTAATAAGCACACATTTAAAGTGGTGATTGATAGACTTTTACCAAAAAAAAGAATACTATCCAGTGCTATCTTTTTATAAGCCCCTGTGTGGTAGAGCATGACATAACGTGATGTACCCTGACATGGCAGCAGGGTTTGGGGGGCAGATAGAGCTTCACCCCAGCCTCCTGACACAGAAGGGCAGGAGGAGCCAGTGCTTTTAGCCCTGTGTTCTGGCGCACTCATTGCCCCATGTGAACTGTATAAACCGCCAAACCCAAGGTCAGCTTCCATGAGAAAACAGGGAGGACTGGGGAAGCTATCCTCACTTATTTGTATCCTTACAGCATAAATCTTTCACCTTGTTTGTTGATCTGTTTAGTTGAGGTGGTCGGAGTTGTCCATTTTTAGCAGACTTTGACCTTGGGTCAGCTCTTTGTGTTTGCCAGAGCCTACTCTGAAATCTCCCATCAGATTCCTTATACAAGTCTCCACTGCCTTTCATCTCTAATGAAACTGCTTCTTTAAAGCCTCATGTGTCCAGAGAAGTATCTGCTATGTCGTTATTCCTGTTTAATTACCAGGTCAAAGCCATTTTATCCAATTACAAACATTACACAAATTACCAGTATTTTGTAGATTAAAAAGGCATTTTAAGTTTAGCTTGATAAACCACTGTTTATCAGATGTGTCACTTGGAAATTCAGCTAGAACAAGAGACATTGGCAAACTGGATAGACCCTATTCAAGCTTTCAAAATGTAAAATACAGGGTAAATGACAGAATAACATGGTAGTCAATGAATGACATTAGGTCTGCTCACCAAATCAGTCTAATAAAGTATTTCTACTTTATTTTAGGTTTATAGATGGAATTTTCTGAATGGCCAAAGGACTGTGGTATTCAGTGAAGAGGGAGGACATCAGATTCTACCCATTTACTGGTGCCTGCTGTGTGACAGACTGGGTTGAGCATACTGACGCTTTATTTGGGCCACACTAATATTGTGGTTTGGGTGGCATTATCTTTTTTTTTTGAGACAGAGCCTCAAGCTGTCCCCCTGGGTAGAGTGCTGTGGCATCATAGCTCACAGCAACCTCCAACTCCTGGGCTCAAGCGAGTCTTCTGCCTCTGCCTCCCAAGTAGCTGGGACCACAGGCACCCGCCACAATGCCCGGCTATTTTTTGGTTGCAGCCATCATTGTTGTTTGGCAGGCCTGGGTGGGATTTGAACCCGCACCCTAGGTGTATGTGGCTGCGCCCCTGCCACTTGAGCCACAGGTGCCGAGCCGCATTATCTTCTTTTTTACAGAAGGAGGACATATTGAAGAATTTGCCCTAAGTTAGATAGTAGATGGTGGGACAAAATACATATTATTAGTGTAAACATAATTTTTAAAAATCACAAAGTAATACATACTAGTGTAGGAAATTGAGAGTATACGGGTTGACGAATAGAAGAAAATAAAATTCCTTCATAATACACATGGTTTTACTTTATTATTTCTGTATAAAAAATACATAAATGTATGCCTTTTCACTTATAAAACTGCAATCACATTGTTTTGTAATCTTTCAATTAATGTAATGTAATCTTTCAATTAATCTTTCAATTAATGATTTTCTGTTGCTATTACAGAATAACACAGACACACAGTTTATAATGCACAGAAATTTATTTGGCCTGTGGTGCTGGGTACTGAAGGCTGGGGTGCTGTGTCACAACGTGGCGGACAGAGTGAAATACTGACCTTACCGTGTCAAGCCCTTTTGTGACTGGCATTAATTCATTCACAGGGAGGGGGAATCTTTATGTGCTAAATACCTCCCATTAGGCTTCCCCTCCCCACACTGTGGCACCGGGCATTACATTTCCAACACATGCTTTTGGGGGGACACATTCAAACTGTGGCAACACATCATCAGCATCTTTAATATTCCTCTGCAGCGTCACTTTATTGGGTACAAAGTGCTTTTTTATATGCCACAAAATATTTAACAAATCTCTAAATAATAGGAAATGTAGTTGAAGTATTTGTGATAAATGTGATGTACACCCTTTGAACTAAACCTTTACACATCACATAAATGTCCTTAGTTTAAGCTCATAGACTTAAACAACTGCTGGGTTGAAGGTTATAACATTTTTAATGGTTTTGCTATATGTTGGTAAGTAACTCCAGCGGTATTATTCTCAAACCAATTCACGCTTCTGCCAGTGATGCACAGAGTTCTTTTCCATAACTGTAAGAAAAACACTGTTTTATAAAAATTCTTGCTAAGATATTTCTTTCCTTCTTGTAGGTGCAATGACATTTCTTAGATTACTAGTGAGATCAAAGTTTTTTAATTCTTTGCATTTCTTCTTAAACTTTGACTATTTTTAATTGATACATTGTAACTGCACAAATTTATGGGTACAATTTGACGTTTTGAGAAATACATGTTGTATTTTAATCAAATCAGGCATTTGATCATAAAACATATTACATATTTGTCATTTCTTTGTGGTGAGAACCCTCAAAGCTTTTCTTCTAGTCCTGTTGTAAGGTAATGTCTTACTATTAACCATCATCACCCTGTTGTGCAATAAGACACCACAGCTTATCCCTCCTGTCTAATTGTGACTTTATAACCATTGACTAACTTTTCCCCATCCTGAACTTCCCTCTTCCCCGCGCAGTCTCTGGTAACCACTGACTGTTCTATGCTCTGCTTGTATGAGATCAACTATTTTATTCTTTTTATGATTTCACACCAGGAATATCATATTATTTTTTTTATTAACTCATAGCAGTGTACTTTAATACTATCCTGGGGTACAGTGTAGTGTTTTTGTATATGATTTGAAATACTTTCATCCAACTGGTTAACATAGCCTTCATGTCTTTTTCTTAGTTACTGTGTTGAAACATTTATATTCTACATTTAGAGAGATTCACATGTACCCTTATAGGATGAACCATAGGCATGATCCTACCAATCACCTCTCTCCACCAACCCTCCCTCCTCCCCTCCCTTCCCTCTCCCCTCTCCCCATATTCCTGGGCTAAAATTGGGTTATAGCTTTCCTATGAAAGCTATAAATTAGTTTCATAGTAGGGCTGAGTACATTGGATACTTTTTCTTCCATTCTTGGGATACTTTGCTACAAAGAG
>CAUYTI010136709.1:0-75096 GCA_963575145.1 Galago senegalensis
CTCTACCAAGTGCAACAAAGTGAGACTCTGTCTCTCTCTCTCTCTCTCTTTTTTTTTTAAAGGAATCTCACTTTGTTGTTGCTCTGGGTAGAGTGCCATGGCATCATAGGTCACAGCACCCTCCAACTCCTGGGCTCAAGCGAGTCTCCTGCCTCTGCCTCCCAAGTAGCTGGGACTACAGGCGCCCGCCACAACGCCTGGCCATTTTTTTTTTTTTTTTGGTTGCAGCCATCATTGTTGTTTGGTGGGCCCGGGCTGGGGATTTGAACCCGCCACCTTAGGTGCATGTGGCTGGCGCCTTAGCCGCTTGAGCCATAGGCGCCGAGCCTCCTGACTTTATCTTAACAATTAACTGGTTAGGATAAACAAATAACTGGTTAATTATTGTAATAATGAATCCATATTTCACATTTTCATTCTGCAGTTCTGTAGTTTTTCCTACAAGTTATGGCACGGTATAAAAAGAAAGAGGGCTAAGAGAAAGCAAGTTTTTTCTGTGTTTTAGTTTTCTACTCTGACAAATAAGAATTATCCATCTGCAAGTAACCAGATAGAAACATATTTATTTTTTACCCATCTAAATACAGAGAGAAAAAAAAAGAAATATATATATATATATATGTATAAGTATATAGGCATATCTCTGTAGTCACAGTTAAATAAATTAATTATAAAACTGGGGTTGAAGGAAAAGAAAGAGGAGTGGAGATACTGCTTCCCTTAGCCAAATATGGTTTGGTGTCTTTTTCTAGAATCTCAGAAAAACACAACTTAAAAAAAAATAAACATTTAGGGCTCAGTAAATGGCTCATGACTGTAATTCCAGCATTTTGGGAGGCCAAGGTAAGAGGATTGCTCAAGACCAGAAGTTCAAAATCAGCCTAGGCAATATAGTGACACTGCATCTCTGCAAAAAATAAAAAAAAAAAAAAAAAAAAAAAAGAATTACCTAGGCTTGGTGGCACAAATCATTAGTCTCAATACTCAGGAGGCAGTGGTGGGAGGAGGCTTTGAGGCCAGGAGTTGGAAGTTACAAGGAGCTATGATTGCACCACTACTTCCAGACTGAGTGACAGAGCAAGACCCTATCTCAAAAATAAGTAAATAAATAAATAAACATTTAAAGTATTATTTAACAAGATGTCTTACATGAGAAATTTATATATTGCTGTCAAGCCTTTTATTTCTTCCAAAGAGATTTTTTTTTTTAATTATACAAGGTAGAGCCAGGCATTGTGACGCATATCTATAGTTCCCACTCCTTGGGAAGCTGAAGTGGGAGGATAACTTGAGGACAGGAGTTTAAGGCTGTGGTGTTCTGTGAATAGCCTCTGCACTACAGCCTGGGTGACACAGTGAGACCTCATGTCGAAAACTCTACACAGGCTCGGCACCTATAGCTCAACCGGCTAAGGCTCCAGCCACGTACACCTAAGGTGGCAGGTTCGAATCCCCAGCCCGGACCCGCCAAACAACAATGACGGCTGCAACCAAAAAATAGCCGGGCGTTGTGGCGGGCGCCTGTGGTCCCAGCTACTTGGGAGGCGGAGGCAAGAGATTCACTCGAGCCCAGGAGTTGGAGGTTGCTGTGAACTGTAATGCCACGGCACTCTACCCAGGGGGACAGCTTGAGGCTCTGTCTCAAAAAAAAAAAAAAAAAAAAGAATTTGATCATAGATGTAATCATCAGAATCAAAACTTGTTCATCCTTTCAATGTATGAATATTGAACCCATATTCTGAGCCAGATAATGTGCTAAGTTATTAAGAGAGAAAAGTGATCAAGATAGATATGGTCCTGCTCTCATAGCCTTTGCAAAATTTCCCTTTGATCAGAGTTGTATTTATTTTGTTCGGTTCAATGTAAATCTAATTTCAAGAGATTATAAATTTCATTTTCCATATAGTAATAATGCATGCACATTGTGGAAAGATTGCAAA
Source organism: Galago senegalensis (assembly GCA_963575145.1). Lineage (NCBI taxonomy): Eukaryota > Metazoa > Chordata > Mammalia > Primates > Galagidae > Galago > Galago senegalensis. The sequence continues at coordinate 1,941 of CAUYTI010136709.1, forward strand.
ACAAAAAAAATGCTTTAAAAAACTAAAATTATCAATTTAATACTTTTATGTTTTCCTAGATACTTTTTTTAGGTATAAATTACACATTTTAAAACCTGAGATCTCATTCTATATAAAATTGGTATCATATTTACATATAGCTTGATGTTTTATTCTTTCATCAATCTTCACAAACTGATTATTAATGTTTATTTTTTTTCCTCCCTATTCAACGAATCCTCACTTAGGTCCTACTGTGTCCGTTTAGATGCAGGTGAGATAGCAGAGAGTAAGGAAGGCATTGTCTTGTTCTCAGGGAGCTTACACTGGCTCATTTTCCTTTACCATAATTAATTCACTATTTCTGAAAGTGCAATGAAATTCTTACATAATTATGTTATTAAGTACTTGATTATCAAACAGATAGAGTTCCTGATATAAGCCATATGTGTGTGCAGTTTAATGTTTTTGATACATACTACATAATTTCTTCAGAGAAGAATTATATAAATATCCACATGCCTACCTGCTGTATATGAAACCTGTTTGGGACCTACGGGTAGTTTTGGAGTTGTCACCCAGGTGCTGCATTCCAGTGGATCAACTGACCTACCCAGACAGTGGCCTATACCAAACAACTGATGGTTCTGCCCACATACCACCCATTTAGCAGACACTGATTAAGTGATCTTCTCCCCGCCAAGCTGTCTTTAGAAACCCTGTCTAAACAATTCTCAGGGAGAGAGATCTGAGAAACGCCTATCTTCCTGCTTAGCGCTATGACAATAAATTCTTTCTCTGGTGTAAACCCTGCTGCAGTCTCTGGATAGCTTCCTCTTGGGCTGCAAGAAGATGCACTTGGTTGGGTGGTAACGATGTCAGAAAATTTCTGGCAGAATAGTGAAGTTCTGTGTGGTCTATTTCCATGATAGAAATGAATGAAGAGTAGAATGATCCATTTTTTTCTTGCTAAGTTCATCAGGGTGCCAAAATTTCTCATCAAATATATACCAGTACATTTGGATGCCAAAGAAATCCTCCATGCCTAAAATACCAAAAATTGCTGTTATTTAAGTACATGTGAAATTTTATTTTGTATGGCACAGAGTTCAGGCTCAGGAAAATAACAACTGTAAAATCATTCATATGTTTATATAAATTTGTTTTATTTACATTGAGCAGAAGGTTTCTCTTTATTGAATACCCAAAGAGAAATCAACCAGAGAAATCAACCAGTGTAACATAACATAGACTTTTCTATATCAACATAATTGTTTTTCTCTTCTCTGTATTTTTTTTTGGCATTTTTTTCACTATACTCAACAGTGAACAAATTCCAATGTCAAGTTATATGAAACGAATTTACTTTTCCTTTTTATAAGTGATAGTATTGCCATACTCCTGCCCCCCCCCCTTTTTTTTCCAGTTTTTGACCAGGGCTAGGTTTGAACCCACCACCTCTGGTATATGGGGCCGGCACCCTACTCTTTCGAGCCACATTGAGCCCTACTCCTATTTGAGCCACATTGAGCCCTATTCTGCCACCCTGCTATACTCCTTTTAAATAACTTTATATGATTTGTATATTTTATAGTTGATCCTGGGGATTAATTATTCCCCCAGAAGCTAACTGCTCTGAATATATAATTTATAAACTAATGTGAAGGTAAGATATCATTTGTATAGTGGGCAGGTTTACTTTAAATCTAATAATTTGTTTCTCCAACTATTTGCACTTAATTTCAAGGTGTTACCTTCTTCTGAATGCCTTTAAATCTCAGATGACTACTTGCGGAATGGGCTGTTCCTGGGTGCCTGACTGTGGCAAGACAAACTTAATTAGAAAAGAGGAGAAAGGGTGCTGTTGCATTTATGAGAACAGAATGTTCCCCCAGTTTAAACTGGTGACTTTTAAACTTGTGAGGAAAAGAAAATATTGCATTCATCATCTTGCAGGTCACGGGTTCCTTGTCCATATGCCTGTGTACATGACTGACGCCACTCGGCTCAATGAACAATGCCAAGTTGTGAGGCTTCCGTGAGAACTACACTGACGGAATTGATTCAGTAACTGCCTCTTGTATGTAATTTCTTGGCATTTTCTTTCATTTTTACACAGTAGAATGATTTACATTTTCTTACTTTGTCTCCATTTGACTTGGCCAATGTGATAAACTCCTTTCATGTCTTTTGAGTTCCAGTTTCTTGGTATATAAATGATTAGCTGGATTAGATGATTTCTGAGATCTTATCTCTGTGTAACATACTACAATGTGTGATTTAGAGAAAATGATGAGCATTGCAAGTCACCCTAATGACCTGAATGTGACTTAAGCTTTATTGCTTTACCTACATTTACTCATGGCTAATTTATTTAAAACATGTAGGTGTGATTTTCTTCATATGGAAAATAACAATGGTAACAGATTCATAGTATTGTGGGAAATTAAATAAGGTAACATTTGTAAGTACTTTTACAGTACTTAGAACAATGGGAGTGCTTCATAAATGTTATTATAATAATTGTTATTCCTCACTGACATGATGGAAATGTTTCTAATCAAGTATAAAATCAATAAGTTCAGTGTTTCATATACCTTTGTTTAAAAAAGAAACCATAACCATAATCTAATCATTTTTCATTGAATTTTATATATTTGTCATAAATTATCCCACAAACATATAGAAATTCCTTATTTTAATTTCTATACCATTATAATCAGAAGATCAATAGGATGCTATAAAGTCATAGTGTGCCTGATTTTAAATAAGTTATGTGGGGATTCTTATGACTTTTATCTTGAAAAAGCTAAAATAATGAGTGATAAATTAATGTTCAGGACCTTTTCAGCGGACCAGTATATGACTTATTGAATTATTACTAAGCAAACAATGTTTACATAGATGAGCAAAATCCTGGAATACAATTTAAGCTCTTAAATTTGTAAAAATAATTTTAAAAATTATAAAATATTTTGTAAAATAATAGACAGGTGTATCAAATTGGCAGGTAATACAGACCTCAGTCTAAATAGTAGGAAAATAATAGATGAGAGTTATAAATTACTTTGCCATGGTATAAGAATTAGCAAAATTGAGCAAGCAAAATATAACAGGGGAAATCAAACACCAAAAACAGAAGGTTAAAAAAATGGTAGAATAAATTTCTTTATCAGAGTGTGTGCAAAGAAGAATTCAGATTTAGATTCACTAGAAACTCAAGGGATAGTGAGGTTGCCAAAAAAAAAAAAATACAACACAACTTTAGGCTTTGTTTGAATTGAGTAATAGTATATAGAAGACAGATGCTGAAAGTCCCATGATGTTCTATGCTGAGCAGTCGTGGATACCACAATTCAAGTTTAACTGGTTTGGGAGGTGTTGGATGCACACCATTAACAGAATAAGTATATGTCTGAAAATGGAATACTTTAAAAGCTATAAATTTGTGTTTTCACATATGTGTGTGGTTATTCCATGATATAACATACACATACACATGTGATTGTATTATTATAAATGTATTCTGTACATAATATATAACATGCATGTGTATAATACACATATATATAATACATGCATAATACATTCACACATGTATGTATGTATTGTATACATATAATCACGGAATGATCACGGAGAAGAAAGGATGGAGGAATTGGATTGCAGCTGGTAGCAGCCACAGTGTCATCACAGTTCCAGCTGATCTGGATGTTATACATGACACAATGGAGAAGTTCCCGGAAAACTAAATCTGCTCACATAGCAGATCATTAAAGGTCCTAAGAATTATAATAAAAAAAATTACTATTTTATTGCCTGTACTAGATGATCTCAGAGACTAGCTGGAGAACTATTTAAGAAACTCATATTTTAAGAATGTCTTGATAATCTTCTTGTGGATATTGTGAAATAAAATCTATATTTTTTCCTAATGTGAAATAGTTTCAGAGAATTTCTTTGTTGTTATTAACTGTAAAACTTTGATTCTCCACCAGGGACCTTTGGAGGGTGAATGGATATTTGTAAGTGATCACATTCTCCTTTTAAATTCTATAGCTTAGAAATAGAATTCACTTACTCATTCACTCATTTATTTGAGGCATATTTATTATATTTGCCTATTATTTTTCACACATTGTTCTGTTTTATGTACTGGGAAGACATCAGTGAAAATGACAGAAAATGACAATGTTTTTAGTGGAACATTGGTTTTTGTGAGCCTAGGGGGTGGAAAGATATGACACAAACAAACACATGAGGAAAATAATTTCAATACAGCATGTCATAAAGTAAATTAAATACAATAATACGATTGAGAAAACATACATTTAGAGTAAGCATTGGACTTGAGTCCTGATTGAGGACAACTGCCAATGCTCTGGTGTCAGAGCTTCAGAGTTCTGTATCTACTTGGAGGAGGCTGGATGCACATAATTAACAGAATAAGTATATGTCTGAAAGTGGAATGATCAGCTCCTCACCCATGAAGGTAGGCCTCTGTGGTCCTCAGTTCTGGAGGCCTCTATGGTCCTGAGTTCTATATCTTCCACAGGCTCCACATCATGTGTTCCTTAAGTTTGAAATGATCAACCACCCCTTAATACTGTCAATCCTTTAGAAGTCTATGGTTTATATATATAAGAATATATATTCTTAGTTTCCCCAAATTGATCTGTTCCAATTTCCTTGTTGTCCAGTTTTACTTGCCAATTAATTAAATTTCAATCTAGAGTTTGTATACATATTTTCACAAGCTGACTCACATTTTGTGATAAAAGATAGACCCTAAATTCAAACTTAAATGAATTATGATTCATTGGCACCTTTGAGAAGGATTAATTTCAAAGCAGAAATTTGAACTTTAAAATTTATATCAGAGACTAGGGGATGGCACACTAAAAGCAGCCCCTGTGAACCTCCCTCAAGGACAGGATTAAAAATTGCAGATGGATGCCTACCTATGAATGGCTTCCCTTAGAAAAAAAAACAGTGTAAAACTCCAGAGAAGTGACAGGAGACATTCAGAGTGAAAGAGAAAGTGATGGGGCAATTCATTCAGCAAAATTGAAAAGATCTATTGATAGGCATCCACACATGTGAAGGATCAGGAGGATAGAACACTGGGGCGCCCTACTAGCCCCACAGGTATACTGCTCAAGCTGTGATGGGGCTTCCTCAACCATGGCAGACCTCTGGACTTATCAAGGAGCATTGCAGAGTCTGTGCAGACACATTGCACTAGAAATCAGGTGCAGCATGGATCTGGTGGTTGCCAATCCTGGGACTTGGTAACTGATGCCAGACTGAGCTTTCAGTCCCATGTTGCCATGTCTGCATGGGACTGAGAGTTCCATCAGCAGCCTTTTCATCACTCTCACTGGATAAGGGATGCAGCAGGCAGGGTGTACACTCCCTCTGACTGAATGATCCTACCCCTCAGCATGGGATATGAGCAAAAGAAGTGTCTCAGGAACCAGAGGCAGCACATGGGAACCATTAGGAGACTGCCTCAGTGCGACTCAGCTGACAATCCAGCAGACCTGGCCCACCTCCACAGTCCCTGGGCCACAGCTGGCTGCAGGGCTCAGCTCTTACAATTCCCATGACACCACAAGATCAGCTCCCCACCCATGAAGCTCAGCCTCTATGGTCCTAGGTTCTGGTTCAGAGGCTTCACTGGACCCAAGACCAAGGTTCCACCTCTTTGACTTCAGAGCTCTCACCAAGCCCACAATACTACCTCTGAGATTCTAGCATTGTGCTTGGACATCAAGACCCAACCCCTGAAACCCAACCACTGCCACTGCAGTCCTACAACTTCCCCAAGGTCCAGTGCTCTACCAGCACTCCCAGACTTGAATCATCATGACACCTGGACCTGGTTTGAGCAAATATCCATGGTTCAGTCACCAGCAGCCACTGCCTAGATAGCCTCACCCAGTTGCCACTATTACCTCCAAGGGAATATTCCATGTAAAGTAATGCTTCACAGTGATAGCCTCCATGAAGAGGGTCTTACTCAGGTTCCACCATCAACTTCCAATGATCTGGGAAACAACCAACTACCCTGCTCGAGAACTCACATGAAATGTGGTAATGACAGGAGAATGACACAAAGAGTATAGCTGTACGATAGACTCACAGTGCTCCCTTTTCCCTGCCAGGTGAACATTCCAGAGTAGGAAACAAATGTACCATCTATGGATCTCCACGTCTTCTCACTAAGTAGGAGAGTTCCAAGTGAAGGAGAATGGATGCCCAGCAAAGCTATTAGCTCTGAGATAAGAAAAAGGGATTCAGATGAGATAAAACCAGCAAGAGAACCCTGACAACAAATAAACCAAAAATGGTTGACATCCCCAAAAGATCAAAACAAAGCTACCTTAGTGGACTCCAACCACAAGAAACTGCCAAAAAGACAGAAATGGAATTCTGGATATGGATGACAAATAAGTTGAATGGAATTAAAGAGTAATCTGAAAATTAGCCAGAAAAGCCAAAATAATATTTCAAGAAATCAATTTTTAAAAATCCCTAAGAGCTGGACAATATAAGAAATGATATATCAGAACATAAAGACATGACAGAGCCATGTAGGGAATTTCAAAACAGCGGAAAACTTCACAACAGACTAGACCAGGCAGAAGAAAGAATCTCAAAGGCTGAAGAGAAGACTCTCAAGGTAACTCATCCAAAGATGCAGAAAAGAAGCTGAGAAATCACATAGAAAAAATTAGACTACTTGAAACAAAAACCAAACTAATGTTTGAATTATAGTCATACATTAGAGAGAAGAAAGAGCAGAAAGCAAGAAATTCAATTCAAGGTAATTAATGAGGAAAATACTCATGGTATGTCCAGAGATCCACACATTCAGATTCAAGGTGGTCATCAAACACCAGAAAGGTTCAAGACAAATAGGATATCTCCAAGACACATTGTAATTAACCTGTCCAAAGTCGACATGAAAGAAAAGAAATAATTCCACAGGCAGCAAAATGAAAGCAAAACTAACCTTCAAAAGAAACACATCAGACTGACAGCAGACTTGTCAGTGGAAACCATATAAGCATAATTGATTTGGGCTCCATCTTCAGAACTGCCAGCCTAGAATTTTGTGTCCTGCAAAACTGAGATTAATAATTGACAGAAAAATAAAGACTTTTCCAGACAAGCAAACACTGAGGGAATATCAATAATTGCACAATAGCTACCCACCCCTGTAAAATCATCTAAAAGCTAAATTAAAGCTCACATCTCATATAAAACAATAGCACAAAGGGAAAAGAAAGAAACAAAGTTAGACCCAACCTGATGAACAGAACAATATCCCACATACCCATACTATCACTCATTTTTAATGGTCTGAATCTTCCACTCAAAAGACAAAGTCTGGATAAGTGGATTAAAAAACACAGCCGAGTATCTGCTCTCTCTGAGAAACATCTAATCCATAAGGACTCACACAGACTCAAGGAGAAAGAATGGAAAAAAACATTCCTCACTGACAACGTATAAGAGAAGAGGCGTAGCATCTTAAATTGGCAATAGTAAAGACAGGCATAGATGGTCATTGTATATGAATACTGGAAAAGGAAGAACTTAAACATGAAAACATGACAATCCAAAATATATACGCATCTAACATAGGAGCTCCAGATTCATATGAAAAATCTACCAGTTGTAAGCAAAGAAATAAAGGGTAGTATCATAATTGCTGAGGACTTCAACACTCCATTGACTGAGCCAGACAGATGATTGAAACAAAAAATAAAGGAAGAAACACTGAACTTAAAGGGAACTCTAGAAAGAAATGAAACTAACAGATACTTCTAGAACATTCTACTCCAAAACTCCTGAATATACATTCTTCTCATCACTACATAGGATACTCCAAGATGGATCATATATATACATTGGCCCACAAAACATGTATCAACACATTTAAAGACATCAATCATACCATGTATCTTTTCAGAACACAGTGGAATAAAACTAGAAATCAATTCCAAGAGAAACACTCTAATCTACACAAGTCATGCAAATGAAACAACCTCCTGCTGATCAATTCTTGGGTCAGTGATGAAATAAAGATGGAAGTCAAAATATTCCTTGAATTGAATGACAAAAAAAAAAAATACACACACAGCTATCATCATCTTTGGGATTCAAGAAGTCCTAAGGAGAAAATTCAGAGGTTTAAACGCCTGTATCAAAATGACAGTTCATAAATTACCAAAGTAACGGTGCAGCTGAAGGAACTAGAAAAGGAAGAGCAAATAAAACCTGTGGCCAGCAGAAGAAAAAAATAATAAAGCTCAAAGTAGAACTAAATAAATTGGACACCAAAAAAAAAAAAAATACAAAGAACCAGTGAAACAAAAAGTTGATTCTTTAACTAGATAAATAAAATCAATAAACTTCTGGCTAGAATTACCAGCAATAGAATAGAACAAACACACATAAGCTTGATCAGAAATGAAAGAGAAGGCATAGTAAACCATAACACAATAATAGCAAATATGATCTGTGAATGCTACAAAAATGTATAAGCTCATAAACTAGAAATTGTAAAGGAGATAGACAAATTTCTGTAAGAATTCAACCTCCTGCCATGACTCCAGCAGGAAGAAATAGAATTTCTGAACAGACAAATAATGAGCAGCAAGACAAAAGTTGTAATAATAAAAATAAAAATAAATCTCCCAATCTCTCAATAAAAAAGACCCTGACTAGATGGATTCACAGGCCAATTTTATCAGACGTCCAGTAAGTAGCTGTATTACAGAAATTATACCATAACATTAAGAAGGAGGAAATCCTTCTGTGAGGAAGGAGGAAATTCATTCTATGATTCCAGTATCACCTTGATACCAAAGCCAGGAAAGGACATAACCAAAACAGGAAACTACTGACCAATATCCCTCACAAATTGTTAGGTGGGGACCAAATCTGCAGAGCGCAGATAGAGGACAGGAGGGAAGTTTCTGGGGATGGAGAAGCTGGGAACCAATCCGGGGGAGGGGCTGCAGGCGATGAAGGACACCTATCAATCATCTGGTAACATCCCACATCTCTCGTAAGCCCTGCCCAGGACCAGGTGGATAACAAGAAACCGCCAGAAAGTCCTTAACATCTTTCTTCATTTGTGGAACCTGACCCGTTCCTCTCTCTAGGATGTACTTTTGCTCTGTGTAGCATCTTTCTTTTCTACAACCCTCCCCCGCCCCACTTATGTGGAATTGCTTCCTCTCTGTTATCACTCCATCACAAACTTAAGCAAAAAGAAAAAAATCTAGAGACACCACATTAACTGACTTCAAATTATATAAGACCAAAGTAACAAAAACAGCTTGCTATTGGCACAAATGCAGAGATATAGACCGATGGAAAACGAACAGGGAACCCGGATATAAACCTTCTATGTACCTCCAGCTGTCTTTGACTAATCAGACAACAATATCCAATATCCATTGGGAAAACAAAGCCCTAATTAATGAATGGTGCCAGGAAAATAGGATATCCACAAGCAGAACTTTCAAAAGAATGGGTAACAATCTCCTTTATATTATAATCCGAACCTTCATTTGTTCTTTGGTTATACCAAAGACTAGTCTATGTAAGTATATGCTTTATGTAACTTCTTGTATAAAAGATTAGCTATTCACCACTATTTCATCTTCAACACCTTGAACTGGGGAAATTGGCTTAAGTAAAATCAAGTATTTCTTCTCTCAGTGTTGGGAATGGAAAAAAGCTAAGAGGAAATTATTGCCTGTATTGTAGATAAGTGAAAGACACAGTGTTAAATTCAATGTAAAGGCACATTTTATCTTAGACATTATTTCAACCAATTTTATATTAAATGTCACTTCTTCACAAAAATCTTTCTAACCTCACTAAAAATAAAATAGGCTTCTCATACTGCTCAGTAGCCTTTTTCTCAGTCCTGTGTCTGCTTTTGTAATGTAACTTTTAATGTATGTATCTGTTGTTTAAATGTCAGGATTTGGGATTCCATTTTTAATCATTTGAGAATGTGGGCCAGGCATGGTGGCTCACGCCTGTAATCCTAGCACTCAGGGAGGCCAAGGCGGGTGTGTTGCCTGAGTTCAGAGGTTCAAGACCAGTCTGAGACAGAGTGAGACCTTGTCTCTAAAAATAGCCGGGCATTGTGGTGGGCACCTATAGTCTTAGCTACTCAGGAGGCTGAGGCAAGAGAATCACTTGAGCCCAAGAGTTGGAGGTTGCTGTGAGCTATGATGTCATGATGTTCCACCAAGGGCTACAAAGTGAGACTCTGTCTCAAAAAAAAAAAAAAAAAAGAGAGAGAGAGAGAGGGAGAGAATATGTGTGTGTGTTTCACATGCACACGTGTTTACCCTAGTTTTTTGACTAGAATGCAAGTATTTTGAGAGCAGCACCATTTTCCCATTGTACATAATTGCATTCATAGTGTCTGGCACATAGATGATCAATGATTAGTTGATCATCTATGATCATCACATAAAATAATGATCCTATATCACTGAACAAAATTGGTAATTCTATGCTCTACGTTCCCATTTCTTTGGCCATTTACCTCTCCTTTAGCAATGGATATTATGTGCCATTTGTTCCTGATCCCATGTCCAGAGCAACACGGGACACACCTCATTTGTCTTTGTGTGCAGTTCCATTAGCCATGGCCCGGCCCACACATGGCGTTATTAAATGTTAGCTAAATTGACAATGGAAGACACAGAAAGCTGATTCTATTGAGGCTCTGAATCAAAGGCAGGACTGTTTGGCCAGACCTTGAGATGCTTAACTACTCAAAGGATGGATTTCATTCTCAAAACATTGAGTTTGTTCCAGGATCATATGAGTTATGATGAATAAAAAAAAGGAATGCAAACTATTTCTGCCTGAAAGCACAATCTTACTCTCAAAGTCATATGAAAAATCCGTCAGCAAGTCACTGAAAAATCACAAGCATTGCTGAGTTTCCTGATTACATATTTCAAATAAAATACTGCACATTAGGATTCAAAGAAATTGTAAAACGACCCAATTCTGCCACATGCTTCCATTTTCTATAAAGTTGGATAATTGATTAGTCTGAGGAGCATAAAAATAAATGTTCCTCCACTTTAGATAATGAAAAGGGAATCTTGGCTTTACTCTTTCCAGGCCTTAGATCTGGGACAGATAAAAGATGATGCTAATTTGTTAACCAGGTGACAGGAGGCAGCATCCATAAGAATGAACGTGATGAATTGGTGAAAGTTCTACAGGGCTAGTAAAGGGAGCCTGTGGTTAGCCTACTGCTGTTAGCACATGCTGACTGAAACCAGTGGTGGCAGCTGGTTCTTCCCACTTCAGTTGAAGAGCAATGAGTGTATCAGTTCTATTCATGTCAAATTACCCACCTTCTCTGTTTAAGAATCATCTGCATGGATACAAATGTCCATTTTACCTTCCAATTTAAAAATTCCATTGTTCCTCAGAAAATAGAATATGCTGTGTTATGTGGTCCTAGATTGTGTGCCTTAAAAACACTGTTAGGGTTACCAAAGTTAGCAAATAAAAACACAGGACACCTGGATAACTAAACATCAGTGAACAATGATAATTATTTTTAGTATATTTCCCATGCAGCATACACTAAAAATCATTTGGTGTTTATGTGGAATTCAAATATATCTGAAGTCCTGTACTATATGGATCTGAACACCCTGTCTTAGGTTCAAATTTCAGTTTTATTACTAGCTACTTTTGACTGGTTACTTAACTTTACTCTGCCTTACCTATCTGGAAAATGAAAGTAAATGTATCTGTACCCTGCATGATTTTTTTTTTTTTACAATTTTAAAACTTTTTGCAGTAGTTTTATTTTTATTTCAGAGTGTTACAGGGGTACAACTGTTTGGGTCGCATGCATTACTTTTGCACAGTTTGAGTCAGGGTTATAATTGTGTCTATCCCTCAGATAGTACACACCGTGCCAGATAGGTATGGATTTACCCATCCTCCCCTTCCCCCCACCCCCTGCTTGCTTCTTTCCATTGAATCTGACTACCACGTGTCTGCATGTATGCTGATCACTCAGTTCCATTTTAAAAGTGAACACTATGGTGTTTGTTTTTGCATTCTTGTGATACTTCACTTAGGAGGATGGTCTCTAGTTCCATCCAGGTTATTACAAAAGGTCTTAGTTCACCATCTTTTTATGGCTGAGAAATACTCCATAGTGTACATGTATACCACATTTTATTAATCCCCTCATGTACTGATGGGCACTGGGGCTGTTTCCATATCTTTGCAGTTGTGAATGGTGTTGCAATAAACATTGGAATGAAAGCATCTTTTCACAGAATGTTTCCTCGCCCCCTTTGGGTAAATACCCTGCAATGAGGTTGCTGAAACAAATGAAGCAACAACTTTGAGTCCTTCGAGGTATCCTCATATAACTTTAGGAAAAGATTGTTTTAGTTTACAGTCTCATCGAGAGTGTATAAGCATTCTTTTTCTCCACACCTACACCAGCATCTGTTGTTTTGGAACATTTAAATACAAGCTATTTTCGCCGGAGTTAGGTGATATCTCATTGTGGTTTTGATTTGAATTTCCTTGACGATTAGAGATGTTGAGCATTTTTTTTTTCATGTTTATTGGTCATTACACAATCTTCTTTTCAAAGGCTTCTATTCCTGGCTCTATACACCTTTTAATGCAGTTGTTTGATGTCTTCTTAAGTATTGGCATGAGTTTCCTATAGATTCTTGTTATTAGCCTTGCTCAGATGTATAGCATGCAAATATTTTCTCCCATTGTGTAGATTGTTTATTTACTCTATTGATTGTTTCCATGGCTGTGCAGATGTGTTTTATTTTTATTTATTTATTTTTTTAGACAGTTTCAATTTGTCACCCTTAGTAGAGTACCGTGGCATCACAACTTACAGCAACCTCAAACTCTTAGGCTTAAGTGATTGTCTTGCTTCCCAAGTAGCTGGGACTACAGCACCCACCACAATGCCTGGCTATTTTGTTGTTGTTGTTGTCATTGTTTTTTAGCAGGCCTGGCCTGGGTTCAAACCCACAAGCCCTGGTGCATGAGGCTGGTTCCCTAACCATTGAGTTACAGGCACTGAGGTGTGTGCAGAAGCTTTTACATTTAGTCAGGACCCATTTACTTGTGTTTGTTGTTGCTGTGATTGCCTTTAGGGTCTTCTTCATAATTTCTTTGCCTAGGCTGATGTCAGTAAGTTTTTCCAACCTCTTCTTTCAGATTCTCATGGTTGCATGCCTTAGATTTAAATCTGTTACCAACTGCACATTAATTTTTGTGACTGGTGATAAGTACAAAGCCAATACCACTTTAACCAAAACCAGAAAAGGAGATAATGAACAGAGAATTCTTTGGGATTGCTTCTTCTTTGAAGAGGCAATTGGATTGAGGCACAACTGGAATAGATATATCATTGAAAATTCCAATTGTAAATGGCCAGAATATAAATCCTTTGAAATAGAAAAATTCCTAAAATTTGAAAAAATTGCAGAGATCTCACATCCTAAGCAATTGCCTTACTTATATTTATGAAAGATTAATTTTTTATAAAGGCATGTGTTAGTGACATTGTTAATTCAAAAAAATTCCTTTAAAAATTATCTGTCAGATTTAGAATAACAGCTGATATTTTTTGGTTTTGAGCTTTTTCTTTCAAAACCAAAGATACTTTTAAATTAAGTTTAACCAAGGTTATGATTTATCCAAGGAAACACAGGTGTCTCCCAAGAGGTGGAAAGCAATTTTTAATTTAATATCCAAATATCCACGGCCCCAAGGCAGTGCCAAAACCAGAAAGTTTTGTTAGCCACAAATGGGGTAGATCATGCCTTTCTGTCTGGCCCTATTTTCTAGGGTATTGGTTTTTCAGCTCACCATCTAGATGTAAAGGCCCAAAGGCCTTGTTGCCTCCCACAAACTATAGAGGACAAGAAATGAAAAACTGTCCAAGGGAGGGAAAAGAATCAATAATAATTGGTACTCCCCCAAAGTCACACAAATATCAAACCAAGAGAGGCTGGGTCCCCACCCAGGAATCAAGCCCATGCTGTAAATGTTTAGAACTTCAACTTTTAGTCTACAAGCTGAACAGGCCTTTTTGTTATTCCCCGTTATGTAGAGGCTTTTATTTTTGTTTTAAGTCACGTTTTTGCTCTTTCATTTTGCGTAGACCAATATCGCTTGTGAATATAGATGCAAAAATTCTCAGTAAAATCTTAGCAAACTGAAGGTGGCTGCACAGCAAAAACAAAAATGAACATCCCCATCAAGTGGGCTTCATTTCAAAGATACAAGGCTAGGACAACATACATAATTCTATAAATGTAACTCACCACATAAATAGAAGCAAAAACAAAGACCCTATGATAGTCTCAAGAGACAAAGAAAAGGTATTTGACAGAAATCAGCACCCTTTATGATATGAACTCTTCATAAAATAGGCGTAGATGGAGCACACCTCAATATTATAAAAACTGTATATGATAAACACACAGCTCGCACCATACTGAACGGAGAAAAATTAAATTAATTAAAGCTAATATTTAGGCTATACATTTATACAACATAGACAGTATTTATAGTAGGTTTAAGGCCTCTGTTTTCTCTCTGTAAAAATGTGTCCGTTAATGTCCCCTAGAAGTCCAAGGAGACATTATTAGGCTTATTTTACATGTTAAAATCATATGGAAAGCACTGTTAGACATAAAATGGTGTTTACAATTCTTTGGGTTGTATTTATATAAATCTGTTATTGATATATGTCCTAGAATTATATGAGATTCCCCAAATCCTGAAATATCTAGGTTTATGATATCAGTAATAATTATCATTATTATGTAAAATATACATATGACATAGAAATAATCAAATTTCCTTAACAATTGTGCCTATTGCTATGGCTATTCTAGGGCCTTTGTCATCCACAGATAATTATTGTTTTACTATAATTCTTCTCAAAAAGCCATTTATAATAAGCTGCAGTCCACAATTTGCTTCTTCTTTAAGGACATTTATGGAAAGAACCCTGACTGGTTTCAGATAATTTTGAACATCATACAGTTGGACTAGGAGAACAGGACTCGAATTAAAAAGCTGATGTGCTGATGAGTATTGGTAAAAACAGAACAAGAGTTAATTACATGGAACTGAACTGAAAGAGAATGGAAATAACTGTTATGACTTTTAAAAAAAATATTGCTGATTCTGTTTTGGTATTGTTTTCCAAAGTCAAGACAACTTTAAGGGTATTTATAGTTTATAACAAGTATACTTTTGTAATCAAAATTTGAAACATTTATCTTTTTCTCTTCTGTACTTTTCCAGAGTTTGGAAACTATTTGTTAGTGCTCTTAATTTATGGCAGGGTAGTGCATAAGGTCTGTTAAGTGTCTATTTGCTTTTCTAACAGGACACAGTTGGAGACGCTGGGTATTTTACCAGGGTTTCGACTGTAATGTTGTATTTTCAGATATGACTAGACTGCTTTGAGAATTGAAATTGACTTTATAAAAAGCCACTTGGGAAAAACTAGCCTAGTACCTTGTCCATGCTTTTCCTTTGCAAAGTTCTTGGTCTGTGGTAAGTCAAGATTGTTACTTTCTCACAGGCTTAGGAAACTCAATTTAGAGACCTCAAGGAAAAAGGGAATTCACCAATTTGGTACAGTTACTACAGACAGTCTGGCAAATCTTTAGCTTGCCCTTTTAAAAGGTTTTTAAAAATCTAATCTGAAATTCCTTATTTAAAAAAGTTCCAGTAAAGACAACTGTAAAAAGAGCCTATATAGCTAATCAGTGTTCTTTTTGTACTTTGGACAAATAATCCAACCAGGTATGAGAAGACTAAAATTCATTTTGCAAATAAATTGGTCCTACTATGATTGGTCTAGGTAGAAGATAGGGGAGGGGGGTTCAAGAAAAACAATGTTTCAAAAGAAAACTATAGTACATCATCCTGTTATTAGATTCTAGACCTACTTATTGCTTTTAAATTTTTATTTGCCTAAAATTTGAACTGAAGCCTGAATTGTTTCTGGGTACACATCCTCAAACTAATGTTTCCTTTCCTTTTCATTTTTTTAAACTTGAAGTCACTGAAATTAAAAATACTTTGTTCTGAAGCCCTACAAATGAAAGCAAAACAACTTAACATAAGCTTTTAAAGAAAACACTACAGGAACTTAATTGCTGAACCTTCTTCATGCTTGTTAGTAACAGAGGCAACCCAGAAAGCTCCCAGAACACCTGATACAGACTGCAGATCAGGAAAAGTCTGTCCGATTGCCACTCCTCTGCTCTCACTCCAGCTCAACATATCTGAGCCCAACGTGGAGAAATCTTCTCAACTGTCTACCCTCTGAACTTAAAAAAACTGACTTATGGTTTCCTCCAACTATTAACTTTTGTAGTTTGTTTTCTCCCTATCATGGACACAAAATATCTAATTACTGTTACTACATTTCTGGTTCCTCAAATCACATAGAGGACTGTAACTTTGGTAGAAGCCCATCTGCCACATGGCAGTCTGAGATGAAACATACTTGTTAACTGTTTAACCGGACTGGCTTAATCTCTGGGCTGAGAAACTGGATCGGTGGTTTTTAAGACAATCCACCAACCCAATTTCTGGACTGTGAAATGTCTAGGGAGAAGTGTCATATAAGAGAATGTTGGAGCCAAGAAAATGGTACTCCAAAATGAAGGCCTCAGAAACAGTCTCACAATCAAGTTTTCCTCTGACTTTCTCCAGTCCTCCTGTCCCTCAGCCCCATTCTCCCCCAAAGGTAGCCATAGAAACCAGAAACCCTTTTGCAGGTTATAGAAACCAGAATTCCTTTTCTCAAAAGCTAGCCATAAAACTCAAAAACCTCTGCAAAAACTGGCCATAAAGAAATTATATGACTATCTTGTTTGACCACAGGTCATAATACCCTCCAATCCAGAGAGAATCCCGCTCCATACACCAAAAGAAGGAACACATGTTCATAGAAGCCAAAAAGAATCACAGACAGGTCTAGTTGGGTTCCCACTCAGTGCATTAGACCATACTCTTGTTGTACACTCGTATTTCTACATGGGTTTCCATACTCTGTAAATGCTAGACATAAAAATGGATAATTTCCTCCTGTGTCTTTGAGTTTTCATTATGAAGGCTCCTGTGTATACACGTTAGCTATTAATAAATTTGCATGCCCTTTTTCCTCTTAAGCAATCTACTTCCTCTTAGTAATTCTTCAGTAAGCCTTCAGGAGACTAATGATTCTAGTCCTTACATAGCATACACCATACCTTCCTCCCTTTTTAAGGCTGAATAATGTTCTGTCGTGTGTATGTATCACATTTGGTGTGTACATTTATCTGTTAATGGAACACTTGGGTTGCTTCCATGTTTTAGTTATTATGACTAATGTTGCTATGAGCGGGAGGGGGGGAGCAAATATCCCTTCAAGACCCTGTTCTCAATGCTTTTGAGGATACACCCACAAGTGGAATTGCTGGATTATAAGGTAATTCTATTGTGAATATTTTGACTGCCATGTAGTTTTAAACAGCAACTGTACCAGGTTATGTCCCCACCAACAAGGCACAAGATTCCCAGTTTCTCCACATTCTTTCCAACCTTTGTTATTTTTTTATTTTGATAATAGACACCTTAATGAGTGTTAGGCAGTAGGATTACATTCCAGTAGTTTTGGTTTGCATTTCCCCAATGATTAGTGATACTAACCTTATTTTCATGTGCTTATTGGCCATTTATATATCTTCTTCAAAGAAGTATATTTGAGTTATTTGCCTATGTTAAATTCTTTTTTTATTGTTGTTGTTTTTGAGTTTTAGGATATCTATAAAATACATTATATATATATATATATATATATATATATTTTTTTTTTTTTTTTTTTGAGACAGAGCCTCAAGCTGTCCCCCTGGGTAGAGTGCTGTGGCATTACAGCTCACAGCAACCTCCGACTCCTGGGCTCAAGTGAGTCTCCTGCCTCCGCCTCCTAAGTAGCTGGGATCACAGGTGCCCGCCACAACGCCCGGCTATTTTTTGGTTGCAGCCGTCATTGTTGTTTGGCAGGTCCGGGCTGGGGTTTGAACCCGCCACCTTAGCCGGTTGAGCTATAGGCGCCGAGCCATTTATATATATTTTTATATATGTGCACATGTATGTAAATGTGTATGTGTGTATATATGTATATGTCTTATCATAGGTCCAACCCCTGGGTCATGGACCAGTACTAATTTGGGATCTGTTAGGAACCAGGCCACACTACAGGAGGTGAGTAAAAAGGAAAGTTTCATCATATTTATAACTTCTCCCCATCACTCACACCACCGCTTGAGCTCTGTCATCTGTGAGATAAACTGTGGGATTAGATTCTCAGAGGCGCTTGAACCCTCCTGTAAAGTGCATGTACAAAAGAAATAGGTTGTGTATTCCTTATGAGAATCCAGTGTCTGATGATCTGAGGTGGAGATGTAACGTACTGGAATCATCCCAAATCCTACCATCACCACCCCTGGGCCTGGAAAAATTGTCTTCCATGTAACAAATTTCTTTGCCAAAAAGGTTGGGGACTGCTGCCTTATAAGATAAATACTTTTCAACAATTTTCTCCCATTCTGCTAAACTCACAGAATGAGTTAAGATATATTCCCCCCACTTCAATTTTTGGAAAAGTTTGAGAAGAATTGACGTGAGTTCTTCTAACTGTTTGGTAGCATTCACTTGTGAAGCCATTGGGTCCAGAGTTTTTCTTGGGCTAGGAATTTTTGACTATTGATTCAATTTATAAGTTTATTCAGATTTTCTGTTTTATCACAGTTTTAGTGTTTTGGGTTTCTGGGAATTTTATGTTATCCAATTGGCATACCATCCATCATAGTAGTTTCTTAAAATCCTTTTTATTTCTGCAGAAATAATAGTAACAGCTCAGTTTTATTTCCAAGTTGAGTAATCTGAATCTTCTTTCTTTGTTTCTTAGTTCATCTAGCTGGAAGTGTGTCAATACTGCTAATCTTTTTGAAGACAACTTTTGGGTTTACTATTCTCTATTATATTTCAATTCTTTATTTTTTTTAATTTATGACCTTTCCTTTTCCTTTATTCTACATGTATTAGTAGGTATGTAAATGTCTGTTTTATTCACTTGCTGTATTGAAACTTTTATTAGTGTATAATGACTTTTTTTGTGTCTTGTAATCATTTTAGATATAAAGTCTTATATGATATTGGTATAGCCACCCTCCTCTCTTTTCATTACTATTTTGTGATAATTTTGTTAAGAAGTCCTTGTATGTGGTGGCCTTGCTACTTTCAAAATTCTCTTTTTGTCTTAAGCTTTCAATTGTTTGACTATAATGTGTCTCAGTAGGAATCTCTTTGAGTTTGCTCTATTTAGAAGTTGTTGAGCTGCTTGGATAAGGATGTTTATGTCTTTGATCAAATATGAAAAGTTTTCAGCCATTAACTCTTCAACATTACCTCTGTTTCTTTCTCTTTTCTTCTGAAATGCCTACAATGCATTTGTTACCTCACTTGACGGTGCCACACAGATCCCTTAGGCTCTGGCCACTCTTCTTCAGTCTGCTGTCTTTCTGTTTTCTTCAAACAATAATTTCCATTGTCTTAACTTCAAGTTCACATTCTTTCCTCTACCTGCTAAAATTGGACTTTGAATTCCTATATACATTTTTAATTAAATTATTACACTTTTCAGTTCCAGAATTTCTCATGAGTTTCTTTTTAGATCGTCTATCTCTTCATTAATTTTCTTGTTTTGTTCATACATCCTTCTTGACCTCTGCCACATTTTCTTTTAGTTCTTAGAGCATCTTTAAAATATATGTTTTAAAGTATTTGTATAGGATACTTATCATAAAGTCCGATATTGAAGTTGTATTAGAACATTCTAATCTTCTACCTCTGACTTCCAAAATGTGAAAAAGAGGAAAATGAAGTGGGTGTGGTGCTGGTGAGATCAATCCCATGGAGGTCACTTCAGTCAGAAGGAGAGGAGCTTGCAACAATCAAGGAACAGTTGTTCACCTGTGCAATGGTAAGCACCACTCCCAACAGAGCACACATCCCAAGAGTCATCTTTGTCTGCTGTGACTCCCACAGGCTGTGTGCAAGCTGATCTAGGAACATGTATGCAGCTGCCTGGTACAGGGATAAGGGGTGTAAGTGGGTAGTTTCCACAGCGTCCATGAAATGGACCAAAAGCAACTGAAATTTATCTTTTGATCCCACCCCTTGAAGATGTGAGCCATCAGTAGACTCCAGAGTTCCAAAATATTTACCTGCCACAGATCTGCCAGTGCCATTGTTCTCGCAGGAGTATTTTCCCACTCCAGCCACCAGCTTCCTAGAATTGTACAGTTTTTTCAGAGAATTAATTGAGAAGTTACTGTGCTTTCTGGCATAGATGTCAGATCAGAAATAAAATCTAAACATACGTTTCAATTTAAATACCAGTCAAGATAAAATGAAATACCTATCATGCTAACAATTTCCAAATATAGAGTTTATTTTTCATGTGTATAAGTTGGAATTCTGAGTAATGTCTCAGTAATTCAGATTGCTTGGGTCTTGTAGCCCTATACTTTTAGCATTGGGCATCCTCCATAATCGTCAGATAGACAAGAGAAAGATATAAAGTATTTTTCATTAAATGATTCAGCCTGGAAGACATACACTTCAGTTTGGTACACAGTTGGTAGACCAGACCTAAAATAGGGCAAGGTGGGGTGGGGGGAGAAAAATATAATCCTCATGTGCCTGAAAGGTGAGAATAATCAGACATAGTTTTCACTACAAGTCTTTATCACAATATTTATCATGAAAATTAGAAGGGATAGTAAAATCTCCAAGTTAGATAAGTACCCAGTAATCTAAACATCTTCCTAATGAAGGAAGATGTCACGTGTACATATCAGTATAGCAGCCCAGGATGTCACCAGGGCTTTATGGAGCCTTTGTTCAGATGTCTCTGATTCACAGCCTTGTTATTAAATGTTTTCTTCTTTGTTTAATTTGTTGAATCAAAATCTGCTTTCTTAACATTCTTAAGATTTTCCCCACCTGTGAATGTCATTGTTAATGCTTGTATTGTATTTTTAAAAAAAGAAAGAAAACAACTATCGAAAATAAAGTACAAATTAAGAGGGAATGATTATTTTAAGAATTAAGAAAAAACAAATGCTTGGAAAAAGAATAAATTGCTTTTTTAAAAAGCAAAGAATGCTTGGGAAAAATAGCAATATATAGTCAGTCAATTAGAATGTTCTTTTCATTCCTTAGACTACAAATCAGACGAAAGGTGCACGTAGTGGTGCAGTAGAGCTCAATGCCTTTCCTTTTGCTTTTTTTTTTTTTTTTTGTTCTGGTTGCCATGTATATGTAACACTTTTCTTTTGAAACAAATAAGTTTTATGCATAAAATTCTAACTATGCAGTAGAATCGCCATAGTCGACCATCTCCCTACATTGACCACCTCCTTAAATTAACCTAATTTTCACCGTCCACACATGCACCCCATGTACATGTCAGTATAGCAGGCCAAGTTCATTATATTCACCTTCACATATGGAGCAGTTACAGTTGCTTGGGAGGTCGGCTTACCGAGGTTCTACTGTGTGTGTGTGTGTGTGTGTGTGTGTGTGTGTGTGTCTGTGTATGTGAGCTTAATAGCTTTGACACTTTTAGATTTAATTTTGTAACCCAGGTAGAAGTATTTCGTGTACCATGTTATGTTTTTTGTTTTTGTTTTTTTTTAGTAACAAACTGGGAGCGTGGCAGGGACTAACGCTTTAAGTACTTGACTTGTTTTAATTCAGGGATTGATGAAAATAGCCATGAGAATATTTAATTTATGAGGACTGTCCAGAAAGTACCCAGCCATGCCTGTCTCTGTTTTTCATTTTATATGGCTGGATACTTTCCAGGCAGCCTCACATATTTTCTACTGAGCAAAGACATAAATTATCTTGTAACTGGATCACCATGTTTTATCTGTTCAAAATGAAGTCTTATTTTCTACCTCTCAATTTTCCTTCCCTGTTGACTAATATTTGAGTTAATTTTCCCTCTCAGGTTTCTATTTTCTCTGTTTAAACTTTTCATGTATGTTAGCAAAAAAAAAAAATGTTGAGCACTTCAGAAAGAATATACAGCTCTATTTTTATTGACCTACTTATAATTCTGCCTAAGAAAATAACCCACTAATAGAGCTGATTTCAAAATGTAGAAAAAGATTGAATAATGATCCCTGGCTGAAAGGGAACTCAAATAGCACCTGAAATACTACATCAGGATTAGACAAGGAGTTTGATGTTGAAAAGATCAGAGGCTATTTAGTCTATAATTGTTAATATAAGATATTGACATTCATGAGGTGTGTCCTGCCAATCAATTTCTCAGTTCCCAAGACATCAGTGTGAGTGCTTTATGTCATGATACCTCTGCCCTTCCATCCTCAAACCCTTCCTTTTACCAACCTGTTTAGTGTAAACAATACAGCAACACAACCATAGCCAGTTGTGATGCTGTGGAAATCCTCCTGGAAATAGGAGGAAGAAAACCTGTTTAGTCCCAGCTTGCTTATTTACTGGTCTGAATACCTAAGCAAATCATTTCAGTTTCTCCAACCTCCATGCAGAATGGCAGTAACTTATAGAATGGCATGAGGATTAAACGTAAGATGTGCTGCAAATCTGCACCCATTTGATACCCACAGACATTTAAAAAAAAATCTCATAACAAATAGTCAAGTTCGTCATGCCTTTACTGTCAACAGTCTAGTCGAAAAAGTAGAATTATTAAATAAGCAAATGCCAATTTATGATTTCTTGAAAGATACTTCATATAAATATAAAATACACATTGCTGATAGGTCTTTTCCTAAAAGTCTTTTTCCCTACACAGTCTACATCACCACATTTTTACCGTCCATCTTAAGAATTTTGAGAAACATTTTACAAAAGTAAGAGATCACCGTCGACAAAGCCTTTTCATATACCTCAAGAGTTTCTAGACGCTGTGTCTACAGATGTGACTAACGGTCATGACAACGCCAGCATTCTTCATGAGGAGAAGGCCAGGCTGCTGATTGCCTGCTCCGTTTTCCCACTGTGACCCGTAAGGAAACCCATACATTGTCTCTGTCACTTTTCCGTATGAATACACATTTCTGCATGAGAACTAACACTTCTCACACCCCTCTCAAAGTGAATGTTCCAGGTCTTTAAGCTTCCTGATAACATAGTCAAGCACAGAAATTATTTTATATTACTGTCTCTGTAACCCTCTACTGTGGCTCTACAGTGAAACGGCAGGGTGGTATAGCACCCCCAAATAAAAGCCTTACCCCATTAAACTCATTCCATTAAGTTGGAATTTATTTCAATCATCTGCTTAATTTACATGTAATTGATGTTTCCCACCTGTACAGAGTCCACAGGGCAACAGTGATTGGGAATGCCCTCCCTAACCTATCAATACATGCCTGAACACAAGGTCTGTACATGGACCTTGGTCCTCCTGGTGTGGCTTCGATGATCTCCACCCCCTCCTCCTGCCCTCCAGCCCTTCCTCAGCACCCCAGTGCTGACAGAATCTTTATTCCTTCCTCTTGCGGTAACTTCCAAAATCTGGTCTCCATGGCAGACTGCCCAATGCAGTGGGGAACAAGCAGAAGGTATATTTTGGTCCTGGTGAAGAGGTGGAAGAGAAGTGAAGTATTTTCCAGTCTGACTTCTGGAAAGTTATCTAAAAAGTAAAGTTCATACTAACCAAAAGCCAGTTGTCTCCTCAAACATCTTATTTTTATGTTTTTTCCCATTGAAACAGAGTCTCATTATGTCACCCTGGGTAGAGTGCTATGGTGTCATCACTCACAGAAACCTCAAACTCTTGGGCTTAAGTAATTTTCTTGCCTCAGCCTCCCAAGTAGCTGGGACTACATGTGCCTGCCACAATGCCCGGCTACTTTTTTGTTGTAGTTGTCATTGTTGTTTAGCAGGCCCGGGTCGGGTTCGAACTCACTATCTTCCGTGTATGTAGCTGGTGCCCTAACCACTGAACTACAGGTGCTGAGCCATCTTATTTTTATTTTAAAGCTCTGTCTTCTTACCAAATTATCAACAAGTTATATCAACGCAGGCCCCTTAGGCATTATAGGTTTCAAGGAGTTCATGTAAGAGAAAATAACTAACTGTACACTGTTCAGTCCCTTAATTTTGGTAATGATTTTTGTATATTTCTCATCTTTCCCCTCTATGAATTGGAAAATTATAATAAGACAATTCAATAAAAAAAGAAAATTCATGTGAAATGAAGCCAAATTCATTTGATCTTCCTTAACTCAATACTGCACATGGGTTTTATCCCATTTTCTTAATAAATTTGACACTGACTATGATAAATCTATCCAGAGTCATACTTCTCCATCTGCACATGTCAGGGTTTAATTTTAAATGTTTTAAGATAGGGGAATTTAAAAAAATAGCAAGCTCTTATAGGATTGCAAAGACCTTATTTTGAAATGTTTCAATATGATAATTCTCACAACAGAGATTTTTATACTTCTACATCAGGCAAAAAAATGACATAAATGTAACTTGAATTTGCAAAAAGAGATTTAAGTTATTTAGGCTTTGGGTTAGTTCCTTTAGATGAGGGGGTCGGTGAGAGCCTTGGAAGGCTGTGTTTGGTTTGACAGATCTATCTGCTTCAGAAGAACAAGAACTTCACCCTGGAGCTGCCCCATCACCGGCTCTGGCAGGCCCTGGTTTGCTGCCTCAGTGAATCTTCCTGAGCTGTTCTATCTATGTGAATAGCTTTCTCACATCACCCAGAGCTAACTGGTTTTTATGGTCTCAGAATTATATGATGACTTTTGGAAGTGAGGGAAGTTTCTACAAATGCGCAATTGAAGAAAAAATAGCACTATTGTCCTCCAAATGAGCCATAAGGAGGAGGAGTTGAATCTATAACTCCATGCATCTCCTTTGGTTTGCAGCATTGAATTTCCAGTGGTGTCATTTTATTGCATTTTGGTGAAGAAACTTCTAAATATCAACAAAGATGTCTTACTAATGGTCCCAATGGGACAGCCACAATGCTTTGTAAGTCTTTTAATGCTTGTTGCTGTGTTATTTGTGAATAGAGACAAGCAGTGTTCCGAAAACAGAAGTGTGATTTTGGTCAACAGAAAGTTCCATCAGTCTCTGGGCTTCCTGGGTTCAGTGGAGTGTTTCTAGGAGATAATTAATGTCTCACGGTTGGAAATTTCCTTATTTCTCTAGCCCATATAATTCTCTCAAATTTTATAGAGTAAACCAAACCCTGGATCTTACCCTGTTTTTCGGTCAGGTTCTATTTGTCTTAGATGTCACTGAAGTCCTTTCCTCCTCCTGTGTGTCCTCCTCCCTGGGACAGTTATGACAATGGTATTCATGTAGCATACGCTCTTGTCCTAAATGACATTACAATGCATGGAACCACTCCATGTATGCATTCAGATACAGAAATATGAGCACAGAATATTATCTTGGCACCACAGTAGCCCTACAATCCCTGCCCATCAATAATACATTTGTTTCAGATTCTCTTAGTAAAAAGAGCACTGACCCTGCATGAATCCATAATGAACTTACTCTTCACTAAATTTGCTTTCTTTTCCCGTAGTCATTTTTAGATCTTTGGTCAAACATATTTTGGCAGACATAAGCAGCCGGCCCAACTCAATGTAAGTCATTGAAGAAGTAAGTTCTTTGATGGCTAAGATACTGATGCATGTGTGAGGAATTTTACCTATTAGGTGTGTTTATTTAAAAATTCTGTCAGAACCCTTCTAATGAGTGACATAAGCATAGACCAGAGTAAAAGAGATCAGGCAAGATAATAGAACTAGTAGTGAGATCTAAATCTCAAAAAGATGGGAGTTCTCCCTCTACAATGTTAATCAAAAGCTCTATCTAATTATGCTGCTTAATTTGGAGACTTCAAAGTAGCTCTGTCAGTGGAACAGAGACTGCTAGCTGCTCACCAAACCCATTTTTAATTTTTCCTTGGCATACACCTACGAGACATCTCCCAACATCTCTTGTAGAAGGGTGGAGCAACATGGCGAATTCTAGCCATCTAGAATTTTGTAAGAAGCAACATAAACCTCTTCCAAGTCTACCACATAGTAACAGCCCATACTCTTTCACTACCTTGATGCTAATGTGTGCAGTGATCCTTGGAAGTAAGTGTTGAAACTGAAAGATCCACAAAATGGAAGGAAAGTGACTCCTTTCACCTAGTGCACAGCTACTGGTTAAGTACGTCCATTCTAGACTTTACATGAGAGGGAAATAACAATTATGGTAAGCCACTGAGTGCCTGAGCTCTGCCTACAACTGCAACAGAGTTAAAAAAAAAAAAAGTGCAGTGAGGTATTCATTCATTTCTTCCAAAGCAGAGGTTGAAAACAGAGGAAAGTGCAATGTAACCCCTTGAGTTCCAACTTCACCTTGTCCATGACGTCAGGCAGGTGTGCCCAACACAGAATCTACAGGGCTCCTTTATGTCTTTAGTAAGGCAGCATCTCAGAAGTAAGCTTCCACGTCCACCTTACCTGCACATCAATTTAGATTGAGAGACTAAGTTCCAGACTTTAGTTCAGACAATTGACCAATTCCATAGTCTTTGGAAATGAACACAATAGTTTTTACTGCACAACAAAGGCACTTCTCAATTCTACTCTAAGCACAAGTATCTTTGATTATGTTGATTTTGATGCCTCATATATTTAGAAATGTGTCTGTAGGGAAGACTTGAAGGTCATTTGCTAAAATAAGCAGACTATAAATCATCAATAACGGATGCACACTTTAAAAAATTATTTATAATGTATATTTATAGATATATAGATAATGTATAAATAGCTATTATACATATATTCCATAATACATAAAAGTAAACATAATTATAATATTAAAATTACATGTATTATAATAATATGTGTCATATCTTACATTTTATTTAACTAGTATGCATTACATAATAATTTCTATATATGTCATGTATCTCTAATGGGTTATTGAGGTCCTTACCTTCCTCCTGTGCTTCTTCCTTGGGGGGGCGACAGCCATTCACATGTGTCCTTCCTTGTCCTGAATGATACACAAATATTTCAGACATTGGATTGTTCACATAATTAATAAGGGAAAAAATGGTTCAGGGGTTATTCTGTATATACTGACTTTTTTTTTTCTTGCTATTGTATGCTGTGACTTCTTAAACATTTTTTAGCAATAATATCTATCACTGTCCCTATATTTTATATTATAACTATTATAGTAGAAGTTAAAGCAGAAATAGCATCGATACTATTAGCATCGGTATTGACATGTAGGTTTGATAGTTTGCTGTTGGTTTTATAACTTCAAATTATGGTGTAAAAAGTAAGAAAGCCAATTTTTTTCATGACACAGCTATAAAGGGTGTGTATCCACACACTCTTATGTTATGTACTATCTAATTGTATTTAACTATTTTATAAACATTTGAAGTATAAGGGACATATTACCCATCTTTTCCAAAGCATCTGCCCCTGGTTTGCCCCTTGCATCGTACCTGTGCTAAAAAGAGGGTGATGACCATGATGAAGACCAAAGACATATGTTCAGAAATACTGAATAACTGATGTGTTATTTTTTACCAATATTACAACGCAGACTTAGTCTTTGGAAACGAACACAATAGTGTTTACTGCACAACAAAGGCACTTCTCAATTCTACCCTAAGCACGAGTATCTTTGATTATGTTGATTTTGATGCCTCATATATTTAGAAATGTGTCTGTAGGGAAGACTTGAAGGTCGTTTGCTAAAATAAGCAGAATATAAATCATCAATAACAGAAATACTTGAAATGCTTTAATCCTAATTTAGCAGGAGAGAATTTCACTGAGCAGAAATCAAATTATTGTTAACTGGCCCTGCAACAACATTATTTACAATTTTTTGTTGCGCTTTGGAAGCTCAATTAAAAAACTGATAGCAAGGTTTAGTAGAGACCATGTCATCTGAGACGTCTACTGCATAATACTGTACCCTAAAATAAAACTGTTACGCTTTATTGAATCTCTGCTCAGTGACACAAAAACACAAGTCTTTCATTTTGTTTTTTTCCCCTTTGCTTTCACTGAATTTAAGCTCCTCCATGAGGTAAAAACACATGACTGGTCTCACAGATGACTTTGAGTTGCCTTAATGCCTGTGGAATTCTTAGCCATTAATCTAAGATTAGTACAACTGAGGATATAATTTAATAACATTTAATCCAATTGGACATTAGTATATTCAGTATCATTTACCACAAATGATCACAAAGATATTAATATTCATTAACAATTTTCCTGGAAAAACACAGATGCTCTTAAACCTCTCTTTCTCCTCAGTTTGACTCCCACTGCTTATCATTTAGACTTTTTTATTAACTCTTATAAATAATAGTCATAAAACTTCAAAAAAATTGGATGAAGGGAATCAGTCCTCTTTCCTGAGATATGATCTTAGCATGGACTATGAACGCATGACCCAGGAGTCAGTGATGCTTAGTATTTAGCTCCTGCTGCCAATGTGAGCATTTCTGTACAGTCCAATTCTTAATTCTCCATCAAGTACTCTTTTCTTTTTTTCTTCTATCGCCTGTTTTCTTCAAAGGAATTTCTTTGGTTTAAAGATGCATTCATATTAAGATGTAATTTACTATAAAGTAGATGAAGGCTTAATGAGAGAGTGAAGAATGATGAGATTAAGGATCAAGGGGTCCATCTTAGATGGGGATAGTCAGGCAAGGCCTTTCAAGAGATACTATTAGATTAAAACGGGGAATGAAGTGACAGAGCCAGCTATTCAAGGATGGGGAGAAAAGGCAGAGGTAATAGGGCCAGTAAGGCCCTGAGGTCGTAGTGAGTTTGCTGTTGAGCAAAGGGCCAGAAAAGAGTGAAACGCAGATGGGGAATGGTTGGAGGTGGTCAGGGGAAGGCCAATCACGTGGCTTCTGCAAGCACTGGGGTTTTTTCTAAGTGATCCTCCAACTCCTCAGAGGGTATACTATCTATTGGGGTACAGAAAGTAGCAAATATCATTTTACGTGCACTTTTTTTTCTTTTTTTGCAGTTTTTGGCTGGGACTGGGTTTGAATCCGCCACCTCCAGCATATGGGGCTGGCGGCACCCTACTCCTTTGAGCCACAGGTGCCGTCCATTTTTTAGTTTTTTGTTTTTTTTTTTTGAGACAGAGCCTCAAGCTGTCGCCCTTGGTAGAGTGCTGTGGTATCACAGCTCACAGCAACCTCCAACTCCTGGGCTCAAGCAAATCTCCTGCCTCCGCCTCCCAAGTAGCTGGGATCACAGGCACCCGCCACAATGCCCGGCTATTTTTTGGTTGCAGCAGTCATTGTTGTTTGGCGGGCGGGGCTGGATTTGAACCCTCCAGCAGGTGTATGTGGCTGGCGCCTTAGCTGCTTGAGCCACAGGTGCCAAGCCTTTTACATGCATTCTTATATTTAACTAGCAAGCAGGTGTATGTGGCTGGCGCCTTAGCTGCTTGAGCCACAGGCGCCAAACCTTTTACATGCACTCTTATATTTAACTAGGATTATGTGGTTTGACACTGATGCCCTCACCAGATCCATATTGATCATTTTTGTATCAGGCTGTACTTAAAGTGTCCTGAAGTAAGTTTGTGAATTGTGCAATAAAGAGATGCAGTGAGCAAAGCCTTGGTCTTTCTGATTTTCTTTTTTCATAGTGTGACAAACTGTAGTTTACTAGTATCTGTACCTAAGATAATATGTGAGTAATAGATGTGCTTACCTTTAGAAAAATAGGCCAGTTTTTGACTTTAGGGCACCTGCCATCAGGGCTTCTTGGCTGCACTTTCTGGGTAGAGCAGGTTGTTTTCTTAATTATTTCTCCCTTCCTATAAGTGACAACAAGACCCCTATTTTCTCCCATTTGCCTATTGCACATGTTCTTAGCTACTATTTGATGCTATAACACAGTAACAGGTGAAAACTGGTGCTAAAACACAGGCCACGTTAAAACAAACTTACTGGCATTTTAACTTTGTTTTCTGCGGCAGGCCAGAGTATAGGAGTAAAGTTTGATCTCTTTTAAGCCATTTCACATAATAAACTGATTTACTTACATGAGGCCCCAAACATAGCTGTATCAGCTTTTATTGTTGGTTAAATAAGAATAAGGAACACTTAGAAAAATTCATATCCATTTGACAAGTTATATGTTAACTCAGTTGGGAAATTTTAAATGACATAGGTTTGGAATAAAGAGGCCTCTTTACTATTTCCCTAGCTCAACCATCAAATCTAGTTTCGAATATTTGTATGATGACTAGTGGAGCAATTTGTATTATTTTGTTTTATAACTATGCAAAGAACCGGAAAAGCAGTCATGAATTTTTAATATGTATGTTGAGCTTGGTGACTTGAGATCACATTTCATAGGTATAGGACCACTTGCTAGGGTCATTGATGTACTCCATAACTTCCTGGGCATAGAGCTAGAATGTACCATATTAATATAATCACCACCTTTCTTTTTTATAATTATAAAATCTAGGCCCAGGCTGTGGTCCATTTCTATGAAGCTCTTAAAAGTCAGTGAGTTAGATTTGATTGCTCACAATATAGCTGGGCGCTCATCATATCCTACAAAAGGTAACTAAATAATATTCCAGAGTTGTAGAGGCAAAAAAAAAGTATATAAAGACCTATGGCCAAATGATTGTATGTTAGGACATAAGATAATGATTTTAAAAAGGAAATTTAGATTCATCAAAATCACATTTGTTTTATATGAATCCCAGATGAGTTAAAGATTTAAAGGAAGAAAAAAAAGTCCAATTTCTTAATGAAAAGGAGCCTTTAAGCAAAAAAATTACGAGAAGAAATCATGATGTAAATCCCTGGGAGTCTTAACTATTAAAAAGCACATAACTGTGCCATGAAGAAATTGTAAATGAAA
This sequence comes from Galago senegalensis, assembly GCA_963575145.1. Taxonomy (NCBI): domain Eukaryota; kingdom Metazoa; phylum Chordata; class Mammalia; order Primates; family Galagidae; genus Galago; species Galago senegalensis. Next base: position 33,020 of record CAUYTI010136709.1, read on the forward strand.
AGTTACAAACTTGGAAATAGGTTTCAGGCATGAAAAACAGGCAGAAGATGCATATCCATACTGTGTGAAGAATACTAATAAACTGATTACGAATGATAAGTATCCCACTGAAATATTGAATCTAGATCATAAATAAGAAATTCAGAAATGATAAAAGAGAAATAAATGGCCTTCATGAAGAAGTCAGTCAGCAGCTTCACTTACAAAACTAAAACTACAAAAACTTATTAATTTGCTATATTCTAATTGGAACATATTGTTTGGAAAATAAGTCATTACTTGGAAAAAGCAAACATGTCATTACTTGGAAAACGCAAGAAAAGTCATTTTTTGCTTGGAAAAAGAAAAATAGTCATTACTTGGAAAAAGCCAAAAAGTAGATAATCTTTGCAATTATCCATAGTCATTTTCCCAATGTAGATCATAATTCTTACTTTTATTTTTCATGTCCTCTGTCTCAAGCATTATACTCATAGAAAAGTAGCTTAAAAAGCAATCTCAGGCTAAAAGTTCACTAAAGAATCATTGAGAATAATAAATAATGGGAAACAAAGAAATAATTATGATGAGGTATTCATGAAAATACATTAATAATGTTTTATGATGTTTTATCCTGTGGGAAAAAGTACATGAAATGTCAAGTTTATAAAGCAGGCTCCAGCTGCTTAGGAAAGAAGTATACATATTTTTTACTTTACAAAATAAGTAAATTTTGTACAAAGATGCATACACATGTGTGTGAGGGAGAGAGGTGTAAGAAAGTGTAAGCAAAAGTGTCTATATTAGACTAAAATATGCCAAATGTTTAAATGGGACGCCTCTGAAGTATGGATAATTTTTATTTTCCTTTTTTATGCTGTTCTGTACCTTTTCAATGTTTTAATGGCTATTTAATTTAGTGTTAGAAAAGAATACTTTTGAACATAACTAGTTATTTGAAATAAAATAACAAGTTGATCACTATTAAAAAAGTGATCCATTCAGTCATTTATAATTATTATCATTATTATTTTGTGCAGTTTTTGACCAGGGCTGTGTTTTGAATGCAGCACCTCCAGTCTATGGGTCCCAGCACACTACTCCTTTGAGCCACAGGCGCCACCCCGATTCAGTCATTTGTTATTAACTATTTACTGAGAAACTTCTATATGTAAGATGTGCTGGTTTGGGGGATTAAAAGTATCCCATTTATACTTGCATTCCCAAAAATTGAAATATTTAAATAAACATATCATATGCAGATCCTAATGTAGTAATCAGTAAAGATGTGTTATGAAATAGAATATAATTAAATCAAAGTGGAATAATGGAGGCATTCAAATTATAGTAGAGACACAAAAGAGAAATATTAGCCAAGCTTCAAAGGTTAATTAGTCACAAGTTAAACAAATGAAAATATCAGAAGCCATCCTCTTCTTTATTGTTTTTATTTTTTTAACTTCTCATTTATAAAAATAGGATACAATATTTTCATATAAAAAGAACTAAATGTGCATAACTATTAGTGTATTGCATGAAAACTAAAAACCTAGGTTTGGTAGGCAATTTCTCCCTCAGGATTATCATTGTTCTTATTTATTTTACATATTTCAATATTATTTTAATGACAAAGCCAATTTCTGTTTGATTTTAGGTGATTTCAACTTACTGCAATGACAATATTTTAAAACATGCAATGAGATGTGTATCTGTCAATAGAAGCCGTTTACTCTCAATTCATAAAAAATGTGAAAGGCAGGTTGAGAAATACTGAGTATGAAATGACAATATCGAACATATGCCTCAACACAGTCCTAGAAGAAGTCACCCAAGCTGGGAGAGGAGACGAAATATGAAGGGAAAATTCTTGAAGAAGTTCCTGAATTGATAAGGCCATGAACCCAACAAAGACAGAAAGCAAAAAGTAGACCATGTAGAATAAACTTAAAAAGACTCATTTCTGTCCATAATCTATGAATGCAGAGACAAAAACAAGTTCTTCTAACCAGCCAAGGTAAGAATTGGCCGGCGACTTACAAAGAAACAGCCGTTAGAATGAAATCAGACTTCTGAATAGCCACAATGCTAGCAGAAAACAGTACAATAGTATCTTCAAAGTTATGAGGAAAAATAATTGTGAAGCCTAGAGCTGAGTACTAAGTATCAAGGAGTAAAGTAAAATAAATTGCCTGAAGATGCAAAGAAGGAGAATTTAACACAGACTGATTTGTCCTGGAAAGACCTACCATATGTCAGGTACCAAGCCACGGACCAGATGCCAAAAAATTTCAAACAATCAGCATTTTTGAGACTCAAATTAATTAAACAATCTTTATTTTTAAAAGGACAAATAATGTCTACAACTATATATACCAAAACGTGTGAAATCAATGAAGCAAAAGTAAAACCTAGGAGGAAAGAAAGAGCTGTATTAACCAGGGTTCTCCTGAGGAACAGAAGCCATAGGACGTGCGTGTGTGCCTGTGTCTGTCTGTCTGTGTCTGTCTAAAGAGAAGGGGAGTGCGTGAGAGACAGAGACAAAGGGAAGAGACAGAGCAATCTGTTATAAAGAATCACCTCATGCAATTAGAATCCTGGTGAGTTCAGAATCTGCAGTGTGGACAGCAGATTAGAGCCCTAGGATTTCTGATGAAGCCTCAGATGAAGCCTGACGTGGTCTTCTGAAGAATTCACCCTTGCTCAGAGAGTGCAGATTTTTTGGTCCTCTCCAGGCTTTCAACTGACTGAATGAGGGGTGGTGGAGAGCAATAAACTTACTCAAAGTTCACCAGTTTAAATGCAATCTCATCCCAAACCACCTTCCATGTTAACACATAAAATTAATCACCACAATAGCCTTAAAAATTTAGATTTTGAAAAAGGAACGTTGAGGACTAATGAGCTAAGCATCCAACGTAAGTTGGAAGAAGAACAACAGAATAAAAACCAAGTTAAGGCAAGATGTATGGGCACAAAAAATAATAAAGTAAGTAGGTCTAATATATATTTGCAGTAAACAGAACCTAAATTTGCTTCTATGAATACACTAAGATCAAAGCTCTGGCTAGACTAAACTAACAAAAAGGGCAAACGCACCTATAAATACGGCTAGAAATTGAAAAATTGGGAGGCAGGTCTACAAATACACAAAGATTAGCAAGTAAATAACAAATAATATATCAGATTTGCTCAAGCAAAATTGAAAAATTTAAGGGGATAGAAAAATTTGTTGGAAAAATATGTCAAACATCGCTCAAAAGAAGTAGAAAGCATGAATAATCATATAGACATTGAATATGTTCAAAAAATAATTAAAAAGACTGCAACAGTCTCAGATGAATTTACAAGGAACGAAGTACTCCAGTATTACCTAAACACCTTCTCAGATAAGAAAAAAGAAAATACTCTGTAATTTATTCAATGATTCCATAATAACTTTGATGCTAAATAGAGACAAGTAGGATACTCGAAGAAAAGTTAAGACAGATCACACACATGAACATAGCTGCAAAAAATTCTAAATGAAATGTTAGCCAACCTAAGATTAGAAAATATTTTGGGGGCGGTACCTATGGCTCAAAGGAGTAGGGTGCCAGCCCCATATGCCAGAGATGGCGGGTTCAAACCCAGCCCAGGCCAAAAATTGCAAAAAAAAAAAAAAAATTTTGGAAAAATAAGAACAATTTGGAAAGTCTTTCCTTGCCACAGACATATCTATTATTAAGTGGGAGTAGTAATTAAAAATATATGCTACTGACACAAAGCCAAATTCACTAACAGAAACTAAATAGCAATGCTAAAAATAAATCCACTCATACAAGAAAACTTAAAAGCATTGAAATTGGAGAAAGGATGGACCATTCTGTACATGATGCTCTGACAACTGATTTTTGCCAAAGAAGAAAAAATGCAATTGTGATTCCTACCTTTCACCAGGCACAAGACCTAATTCCACATAATATATCTTATGATTAAATGGAAACAGCAATATTTCAAATATATCATAAAGAGAATACTTTATTCCCTTTACATGGTAAGGATTTCTTCTCCAAGACTTGCAAACTATTAACCATGAAATAAAAGTTTACTATAATAACATTAAAATTAAGAACTATTCATCAGGAAATTATATAAATAATGCAAAATTAAGACACAAATTGGAATAAGATATTTTCAGTATACCTGTATTTATTTATCTAACAGAAGATTAGAATTCAGAATGTATAAGGAAGTCCTCTATATCAAGAAGACAACAAAAAACACAGTAGAAAAAATGGGTAATAGACATGAAAAATGCATTTTGTAGTAGAAGAATCAGAGGGTATCACTCTGGAAAACAATTTGGAACATCTGTCCCCTTTCTATATATTCACTACAAAGAAATGTTTATAGATGTTTACCAGGAAACTGTTAAAGACTATTCACAGCAGCACTGTTCAGAAGACAAAAAAAAAAAAAATCTCTGGACAATAATCTAACTGTTCAGGAATAAGAAAATGAGTAAATATATTGGGTTATATTCTTACAATGCAACATGCAACAATTAGGGTAAGTTCTAGACATAGTATTGGTGGGGAAAAAAAATCTGGTCAAGGAAACTTGCTTATATAGTAATGATATCATTTTTGTGATTCTAATATCAGAGATCCAGAAAAAAATGTTTCCTCATGAATGATAAATGATCATCAGAATTGTTCTGTTTTTAAAAGTATTTTAGGACATATCCTCTTATGTGCGTGTATACACATGAGTAGAATGTTATGTATATAACAGACAAAAGAATTTTTAAAAATGACACTTTAGATTCACTGATCCATATCTTACAACCATGATTTGATGTGGTTATAATAAATCAAGTTGATGGCATAAACACGGGGCTGTGAACAGGAGATTGCTTTTATTTTCTTACCTTAATTGATAGACATAACCTTAGTTGTCTTTTTCGATTGTGACCATGCATTCAACTTTTTAACATCATTTACTGGACAATTTGATGGCTCAGAGTCAAACAGGACAGTCAGCCCTGATCCTGAATCCTGATTACATTTATACCACAATTGTATATTCCAAACTAAAGATTAAAAATTTACTTCAGAGACATGGTTTTTAACTCCAGAAGAAAATTCCTCCTGAAGCACGTGAATCTATTACTTTTAGTGGTATTGGCTTTAGTGGTCTTTTCTGTTTATAATCATACATTCAATTATTTAAGTAGTTTTCTGGACAATTTTATAGGTGAGAGTCAAAAAGGACAGCTAAGCCTTATTATGAGTTCTTTTAACCTTTGTACTGTAATTATGTATTACAAATGGCATTAGAAGATTGATTTCCCATGTGTGAATTTTCAGTTCCAGGAGAAAATCCCTCTTGAACTATACAGACCTCTTACCCTTAGTGTCATTGCTTTTAGACCTGCAGAAGATATAGGAAATCAGAAGCCATGCAGTGGGTGTCTTCTAAACAATAGAAGAAGCAGTTAGGTGGTGGTGCTTTGCCACAAAGAGGTTTCAGCAGAGGTGATGGAAGGGAACATGTGCTCTGTGAAAGCCGGCAGGCCCCCGGACAGCCAACCCCTTATGATGTGCGATAATCGTATCTGGTGCCTTTTCTATTACAATTATCTTCTCTAGAAAATGTAAGGATGACAGCATTTGTTTCTGAGACAGAGTGTAACCAAAATCTACCATCAGTTACAAGCTCTACCTTCGCTTTTGTATTATTAAGGAAAAAAAAAATCTCGTTTCATCCTCTAATATACAGTATCAGAGGAATAAATTAAAATCTCTACAATGAAAACAAATCTCCCTGATTTCACTGACTTGTATTCCAAATCAGTGCTTCTGACCTTTTCTTAACACATTAAGTATCACAAGGAGCCCAGTGAGAACAGAATCATGTGCTGACCACGTTCTCAAAGAGCAGAAAAACTCAATGAAGTGAAAAGAGATTAGTAAAGGGTAGAGAAGAACGCCAGCCCCTCCCAGCTCGGGTTTTCAGATTTGGGATTAATTATCGGGCAGCAATCCTTGTGCAATTAACGTCTCTGACATCAGGGGACATGCAAGTATAAAACACTCAGTTCTAAGGGAAGTTAAGCAGAAAAACCTCTCAGGAATTTAAGGTACTAGACAGAAGCCCTGTGGGGAGTGGGTGGGCTCCCACTACAACTTCATTAGCATGGGGGACATTAAATCACAGAAATTAACTGGCTGGAAATCTGTTCTCAGTTCTTCTTTCAGCTCCATGGTTAAATGTTATTAATGGTGGTGACCTGCTAATAAATGCTCTTGATAAATGATATCCAGGAAAACTGTGTATACTCACACTCACACACACACACACACACACATAAAAAGGAAGAAACCTAAATGGCTAGGACAGAGTATTAATTATGTAGTTATTACACACATCCAATTTTTAAAGGTAAGTTATTTTTATCATTTGTTTGAAGTGGCAATTTGCAGGGATGGATTCCTTTTGAAGGTGAGTTGGGAAGGGCTCCTGTCATTGATGAGATGATAAAAGAAACCTTGCATAATTTGCATAATTCCATTTTATTTTCTCCTTTTCAGCTGGATTTTAATCTGTGTGCCTCAGTCTGCTCTACACAAAACGCTGCAAACCAGACCTCTGTCCTGCAATCTTGTTTTGAGCAGAATGAAAGCTCGTAAACTCCTATACCTGGGATATATCTTCCCCTGGCTGCTTTTTCAGCAGGTGTGGGCTCAATTCCCAAGGGAGTGTGCCACCATCGAGGCTTTGAGAAGTGGTGTGTGTTGCCCAGACCTGTCCCCTGTGTCTGGGCCTGGGACGGACCAGTGCGGCTCAGCGTCTGGGAGAGGCAGCTGCGTGGCTGTGACTGCCGACTCCCGGCCCCACAGTCCCCACTACCCCCACGATGGCAGAGATGATCGGGAGGGCTGGCCCGTGCGGTTCTTCAATAGGACATGCCAGTGCAATGGCAATTTCTCAGGACACAACTGTGGAACTTGCCGTCCTGGATGGAGAGGAGCTGCCTGCGACCAGAGGGTTCTCATAGGTAAGTGGGGACAGAAATGGCTTTACAGTCCTGATGAGACTCAAGGCTCTTATTAGAATTCCATATCATTTGAATGGGAGGAATGTCTGGAAATCGTATATCACTTTTTCCACAGGTGGGAAAACTGAGGCTTAGGGAGGTGAGGAAACTTTCCAAAGGTCAGGCTTTTCAGATGAAGTGTCTGTCCTACAGCCTAAATCGCATTAAAGAGCAAAGCATTAAATAGGAACAGCCAGCAATATTTGATTGCTTCCATACACCAGACACTAGACTAAGGGTGTAACAAACATTTATCTGGTCGTTATTATAAGCTGGGCCCCGGTCCAACTGCTTTTTTGTGTATACTCTTTGATCTTTACTGCTCTATAAAGCAGGCATTATTTTTACCCACAATTTACAAATGAAAAAGTGAGGCTTAATAAAATGTGCTCAGAGTCACAGAACAAGTCTTTACCAACCTTGTTTTTGCAACATTGATGGTGTTAAAAAGGTAGAAAAAGAAAAAGAAAAAGGCCAAGGGTGAGCAAAAATTAATATGACAAGAAACACAGAAATCAGTAAGATTAAAGAACGCGAATAGAAACTCTAGAGTTAATAGGAGAGAGAAAGAGACAGAGAGAGGGAAAGAAAGAGAAGGCAAGAAGACTGGAAGAAGGGGGCTGGGTGTTTTTAAAAGTATAAAATAATATAGAACGCATTTGAATATATAGGCGTACAGCCACCCAAGGGGCAAATCAGTCACGGTGTGTTACAGATGAATATGCTTCTCTTTACCCATCCCAACAACGCAGATGTTTTCATATTTAAATTTTGTATCCCTGAAGTCAGGAGAAATATTCTGGACTTAAGTAAAGAAGAAAAGGACCACTTTGTCCGGGCCCTGGATATGGCAAAGCGCACAACTCACCCTTTATTTGTCATTGCCACCAGGCGATCAGAAGAAATACTGGGGCCAGATGGCAACACGCCACAATTTGAGAACATTTCCATTTATAACTACTTTGTTTGGACACACTATTACTCAGTCAAAAAGACTTTCCTGGGGTCAGGGCAGGAAAGCTTTGGCGAAGTGGATTTTTCTCACGAAGGACCGGCTTTCCTCACGTGGCACAGGTACCACCTCCTGCGTTTGGAGACAGACATGCAGGTATGTAGGAAAACTTTGACGTCCCAGAGCCTTCACAGGAAGCTCCTTGTTTGTAAGTCATCTTAATTCACCGTTTGTCCTAATGATGAGAGCAAGAGGCGTCAAAGCCACTTCGCGTTATTAATCTGCCCTTGACATTCAATTACGTGTCTCCCTGTTTTGATTACTTGTTAATCAATCTTGATATTTTGAGAAGTGAAAAGAATATGGTATTAATAAGGAGAAAGCCAGTTGAGTTATTTGTAGGTGTGAATTACGGGTATGAAAATAGTCTACAACTTGATGATGCAAGGAACAATTTTCATGAATTTGGAGACAAAAGAATCTCATCTGACATGACTCTGCTCTCTACTTAACATGAGCAAATGCCACCTCCAGTCTGGGTCATTGAGGTGATGATTTTTTTTCCACTTGCTGGTATATGATTTAAATCATCAAAAATCCTTTCCATTTATATTGCTATATTTTCATTGAACTACATGTTTGTTTTTTTTTTTTTCATGCCCCATACCACTTTCAGGCTTACAAAAGAAACCTATTTAAAAATTTTACCTTCCTGTATGAGATGACAAGTATGTTAATTTGACACACCTTGACTAAAGTGGTAGTAATGACTTTACCATGTTTTCCACCTTTAAACATATATAATTTGAAAAAGGGACCAAAATGGCACATGAGCCAGGCATTTTTAATGAAAATCATTTTCATTTAAAATTATGTATTTTAATGAAAATACATGGGGTTTTCTTTTCCTTTGGCATGAAGTGAACTTCAACTTAAGTACAGTCATTCTGTGCTTATGTTTTAAGCAGATACGCTCAGAACACATTAATGTATCTGGCAACACAGGTATAATATTCTTGTTTCTTTTTACCAATTGTCCTGTGACTTGAGAAAAAATTATTGCTATTTTAAATTATAAGGTCTCAACTAGAAAATCCAGACATTAAACCCGTTTCTTCTGTGACATAATAGCAAGGCTATCTCTTGCCAAGTTAAAAATATTAAACTTCACCTAAAAGTAGCTAAAGACAGAAAAGGTGTTTGAATTCATGTATTGATTTTTGTGATGCTTGCGCCAGCATTATTCCGGGAAAAATCTGGTTAGAAGAGAGAGAATTAATGCACTGAAATATAAAATAAAATATTCTTTTCCAAGTAGTCTATCCGTAGGCAGTTTGAGAGTGATTAAATGAATTCTGTGCTACTCCGAACGTCGTATTTTATAGCTCTGATTAAAGTAAGACGTTTAGTAGATTCCGAATAGTTAAATCTGTCATTTGTGATTGATTACAGATTTTCATGCCTTGGAGTCATTTTCTCATGGGCACACCAAAATAAAAGGGCAGGTGCAAAGTATCTCAAAGCTTCCATCTTGCCTGTGTAAACTTCAACCTCCATGACTTACATTTTTAAAACCCGACAGCGTGAGGGATCCAACAAATTACAATCTAAATGTAATGCATGGTTGAAATGCCACATGAATATGCTCGGTGTTCCAAATGTCAGTTACTGAACCACAAACCTACTCTTAATGATCCCTCGGAAGCTGTCACTAATTTTTGTGAACCAGGATGATGGCTTTCTAACAGAGGACTACAAACCCACCGAGACCAATAAATGGGGATGACTCGGAAAGCTTTGTCTCTCTAAAACACCCAAGGATAAGGAAATGCTTCCCAAGGAGAGATTTAAAGTGAAAAAGCAGAAATGTATTGAGCGCCTGAGGTTTAAGATAAAACAATGGCAACCCCTGCATTTAAATCCCATATTCTAAATATAACTCTGCAAAGGCCAAAAGAAATGGGAAATAACAAGTAAATATATGTCATAAGGAACCCAGCAAAATAAGCATGTGATCTCAAGCTCAGCATTTTTTAAAGTAGGAGATCAGCTCTAAATAGAAACTAGGTCTCTGGTCTAAAGAACAATAGGCACAAAAATTAATTTTGCTTCTGTTTAGCATTTCTGTCTGTACAAATTTTAGGCAAAAGCCTGAGTCTTAACAGTTTACATTCTGAAGCAGAGGTCACCACACGAAGCACCCTCCTGGCCAGGCAGTTAGGTGTGAAAAAGCTCATGTGGCCTGTAGCCAAACCAGAATCTAAATACCTAAAGTCATTCGAATTAAATTTAAAAACAGAACAAAACAAAAATCAGTGTTCCACAAAACATATTTCAAGGCTGGATCTGGCTCCAGGCTAAGAGTTAGCAAGGCTTCAGTTAAAGGTAGCTAAGTGGAAAAGACAGAATGTTAAGGAAAGGATGTGTATATTGATCATTTTTTGGTATAACCAATAGAAATGTAATTACCTGCCTAAGAAAGAAGAGCAAGACCTTTTTTTCCTCCAAATCCTTTGCAGATTTTCTGCATGATGAGTTGAGATTCATTCTCTCTAGCACTTAAATGACTCCTTGTTCTACATTATAAGCTTTGTTACATTAGGCGTGTGAGCCTTTAGGCTCGCGGCTGCACTGACTGGTACTCCAGTTGCTGAAGAGAGCTGATAGAAATAGACTGCCCGAGAGAAAACAAAGGAAGGAGAAAGAATTGTTAACAGAAACAGAGGATATTAACAACGTTTCTGTGATCTAGGAAATGTTGCAGGAGCCTTCTTTCTCCCTTCCTTACTGGAATTTTGCGACTGGGAAAAACGTTTGTGATATCTGCACTGATGACTTGATGGGAGCCAGAAGCAACTTCGATTCCACTCTGATAAGCCCCAACTCTGTGTTTTCTCAATGGCGCGTGGTCTGTGACTCTTTGGAAGATTATGATACCCTGGGAACACTTTGTAACAGTAAGTTCCGAATGACAGATAGGAGTCAGAATCTCTTTTCAGATAAGGAGATTAAATAAGCTACTTGGAAGACATTTTCAGGGACTTCAGAGTAAAATCTACTTGTATTATATAGAATCAGCGTACAGATACTCACAAAGTACCAAGCACCTTCAAGGCAATCTGTAAGGTGCTCAGAGGAAACAAAGCGCCTACATATTTTCACATTGCTTTTCTTGACTGCTGTGGTCAGCATCGCTAACTTCCTTATTTCGGGTATGTCTAGGTAAATAAACTAATCCCATTAGTTTTCGTAGCACTGCTTAGTAGTCATGTGCCTTGGGTTGGAATTTCACAGAAAATATTTCCTAGGAAAATCAGAAAAATAGGCAAAAACGGCTGGAAATGTCCTGGGAGGAAAACAGAAAAGAAAGCAAAAAGAATTCTTTGTGTGTATTCAGTCAGACGGTTATAAAGGTCTATCTCCTTATAGGAAAGGAGAATACTGTAGTGATGCTGGCCTCCAGCTTTCCCTAAGTGAATACAGTAAGAGGATGCTTAGCCACACCTAACCAGCCGCCTAGCATCCTTTCTCCAGTGCTTGGAATGCCACCGCTGGTGACAGGTCACGTTTCTGTTCAATGTGTGTCTATTCCTCAGCTTCCTATTCCCTTCCTTGGGTCATACTACACTCTGTCCTTGTGCCAATAGGGACAAAGATGAGTTTTTAGACTCTGGCCCCATTTTATTTTTCTTCTTTGAGTCTATTTTGAACTTTTCTTCTTCCATATGAAAACTAGAGTTCTCTAACTTTATTTCATTCTTATAGTCATGCGCATTTATTCTGCATATATTTCTATGTATATTACATCACTTATAAACTTATAAAAAGAGTATTCAAATACATCAGAAAGAATTAGGTATTTTTTCATCATTAGGTAATTCAGAGAAAGGATAGTATATATGAAATTTTCCTCTGTAGAAGTTTACAAATTAGAATAAATTTCATTTGGCATGCTGAACAAGTGGTCCCACCTTGTGGCAGAGAAATGAAATTGATGATCAGAACAGCTTCAGATGCCGAAGTATTTATTTCTTTCTGACTAGGCTATTGTATTTTAGCCTGGGAGTTTTCCAGACATTTTCCATTCTTCCTAATGATTAGATTCCAAAACTAAAACACAATTTAAATGAGTAAATAAAATTATGACAAAAGAGGAAGGAAGAGATTTTGTTTTGATTATAATTTTTCTTGTCAGTTAATACAGTAAATTTCCTAACTCAGACATAGTTTCATAACAAATTAAAGATTATTTATTTTAAGTTAAACAAATTTCACAATTACCCCTTCTGTCAATTTAAGATATAAAGATCTAGCCTACCATTTTATTAAGTTAGACAAGAGAAAGAAAATAACCAAACATTGTATTGAACACTTATTATGTGTCTAACACGGTGTCAAATGCTTTAATGTGATATCCTATTTAATAGTTATAACAATTTTTTTCCTCTCCATTGTTCTTGGATGATCTTATCTATTTCTGTGGTTTCACTGATCACTTTTTACAGGAGACGCATACCTGTACATATAGAGATTGAATTTCCTGGGTGGTGCCTGTAGCTTAGTGAGCAGGGCGCCGGCCCCATATACAGAGGGTGGTGGGTTCAAACCCAGCCCCTGCCAAACCGCAACAAGAAAACCGCAACAAGAAAACAGCCGTGTGTTGCGGCAGGTGCCTGTAGTCCCAGCTACTCGGGAGACTAAAGCAAGAGAATCACCTAAGCCCAAGAACTGGAGGTTGCTCTGAGCTGTGATGCCACAGCACTCTACCGAGGGTGACAAAGTGAGACTCTGTCTCTTAAAAAAAAAAAAAAAGATTGAATTTCCCTAGGGATTCCTTATCTATTCCCACGCTTTTTGCATAACATCTCTTCAGCATTCTATCAATGCACCAAATTTGATAGACCGAAAATGTAAATTTTTAGACCTTACATTTTCCCAGCAACTAAGATATCATCTTTGATTCATCATATAAAGAAAATTGTTCTTTCTTCACAATTTCTAAGGAATTTTCCACTTATTTGGGGGTGGAAATTCCACAGGACTTAGATCCATGATAGATGCAATGGTAGAAGTTGTCCACGTACAAACAAATTAAAAGTGTGACTGGGGGCCCCTACCTCAGGGTTAGCACACCAGCCCCATGCACTGGGAGTGGTGGATTTGAACCCGGCCAGGGCCTGCTAGAACAAAAACAAAAAATAGGCTGGGCACAGTGGCTCACGCCTGTACTCCTAGCACTTCAGAGGCTGAGGTGGGTGGTTTGCCTGAAATCACAGGTTTGAGACCAGCCTAAGCCAGACCAAGACCCGGTCTCTAAGAAATAGCCAGGTATTGTAGTGGGCATCTGTAGTCCCAGCTTCTCAAGAGGCAGAGGCAAGAAAATTGCTTGAGCCCAAGAGTCTGAGGTCGCTGTGAGCTGTTTGTGAGCACTCAACCAGGGGTAACAAAGTGAGATTCTGTCTCAACAAATAAATAAATAAATAAAAGTGTGACTGGGCTAAAAAAAAATAATATGGGTTTAACGAGTTTCTTTACTGTCAGAATTCTTTATTATGAAACTCTGTGGGCAAACTAGGATGCCATGTTTCAAAACTCAAGAAATTAATCCTGATTTCTTGGAATTTATTGATAGTTCCCTGAGCAGTAATCCTGAAAACATCAGCTCGAATTGATAATTTAATTTGTACAAAGTTTTGGGTGATAATGTAAACCCCCAAATGCACTTTTCAGTCCCAATATAGGAATACACTTTATTTACATAGTATGTAAGTTTCACCATGCCAATTCATCAGGTATTGATTACTATGTTAATTATAAAGACTAAAACACAGGAAGTCTTATGAATGAGATAAAGGTGGAATATCTCTCTCCCAGTCTAGGGCATTGATTTGTTTGTCTCTCTAGGATACATTCATTCTTGTCTGGAGATCACTGGGATAGACTGATGCAAAATGCTCCCAATAAATATCTTTCCCCACCCATCTGAGGCTTCAATTTCTAATGAATTACATGTAGCTTCCTCATCTTGGTACTCAATTTCTGGACAATACAGCCTCTGTCCAGCTTCCCATTCTTCCCTCAGGCCACAGCACTCTTCATTGCCACATACTCCAGGCACGCTTTTTCCCAAACAGGCCCTTTTTACAGCTAATCTGATCTTTCCCATATAATGACAGGCACCACAACTCTTCAACACCTATTAAACACCAGGCACTGTGCCATGTCTGAGAGATACACAGACTTTTTATTATAGATACGAGTTTTTGTTCTAGAAATCAGAAAGCTTGTCATCTTGTTGTTTTCTCTACCTAAAATATTTGGATTGTAAAATTTCTCCTATTTCACCTATGAAAATTCCCCTCAATCCTTCATCTTTGTGAAACCTTTCTCTCTCCCTCCTTCTCCCTCTCCTGCTTTCTCTCTCTGTCTTTTTTTTTCTCCCTCCCCCCAACCCCCGCCTCTTGAAGGAGCCATCTATCAAATCATCTATCCCTAATATCACAGCTCTTTCCCTATTTGTTACTAACCTTCACAATTTTAGTTTCTTTCTTCTATTCATTGCTGAAAGAGTTGAAAAATATGTGTTGATTGAAATATGTACCACTTTGGAAAGGGATTTAAGGTTATTTTTTTCTTATTTTTCTAAAGGCTTAAACAGATGGCATTTGGGTACAAAATTTCATGTATATATGAAATATAGATTTCAATGTGGAATTTAGGTTTACGAGATTATTCTGGCAAAATGTAGTTTTCCTTAGAATTTTCATTTTAATACATTTTCATGAAAGCAGCATATGTTGATTTAAAAAATACCCGGGCTTGTATCTGTTAGCATGATCATTTTTTTTTCTTCAGATGTTTTTATGTATTCCCTATCTACTCACAGAAGTAGGACACAGTAACTTATATTTTCTCATGTTGATGCAACTAAGTGTGCATTTTTAAATTTTCTCCTGTACTGCACAGAACCTATATCTTAGTGATTGTGCTATGTACAAGTTTCAAAGAGTAATGATGAGACCTCTAAATGTTGAATACGTGTTTGCATGACCCATCTTTTTCTCAGGCACTGAGAGTGGGCCCATTAGGAGAAATCCAGCTGGAAATGTGGCTCGACCCATGGTGCAGCGTCTCCCTGAACCACAGGATGTCACTCAGTGCTTGGAAGTCGGTTTATTTGACACCCCTCCTTTTTATTCCAATTCTACAAATAGTTTCCGAAACACTGTAGAAGGTAAGACAACAAAAATCAGTGTTTTGAATTGACTTAGTTATCAGAGTAAACGGAAATACTCAAAAAATGGTCTCTTTGAAAAGGCTTTGCATAGCATATTGTTCCTCTGCACTTATGTGAAGGAGATTGCCTGCTGTTATTCTAGTAGAGCAGTTCAGAAGAGAGCTTCCTTAAAGAGAAGTGTCAGACCGTAAAACTCTTTTGAATTATTATTGGAGAAAGCGTCAGAAATTATTTTCCACCCTCTAACACCTAAAAACAATGTAAACTCATATTTCTGGGAACAAGCTGGCCAATGAGTACAACTATATCAAGGTCTAGCATAAGCAAATAATATTCAAAATTTCGACACCTGTTAAAATTTTTGTTTCTTTAAAAAAATAAGAGTAACAAAAAAAAATTTCAAAGAAGTAGTTGTCACTTGGTAAAACCTGGTTTTGGCAATTGTTTTATGTAGGTCTGTATCAATGTGTAACTTTTTTAAAAGTCTATAAAAATTCAAATTAACATTTATTGACATTAAATTTGGTCATTCTGGATTCTCTTAATTTTTTTGAGACAGAGTCTCACTAAGTCACCCTCCATAGAACACCATGGCGTCACAGCTCACAGCAACCTTAAACTCTTGGGCTTAAGTAACTCTTAACTCAGCCTCCCAAGTAGCTGGGACTACAGGCGCCTGCCACAATGCCCAGCTATTTTTTTTATTGCATTTGTCATTGTTGTTTAGGTGACCTGGGTTGAGTTTGAACCCACCCACTGAGCTACGGGTACCACCACTCTCTTAAATTTTTTTAAAGCAGAGGACACTGAGGTGTAAGGAGGCAAAATGACTTTGCCACGATATTTAGATAGGCAGTAACAGAGCACAGACTCAAATCCAAATTGTCCAAATCTATAGCTTTATATAATAAATTTCAGTACCTCCAAATCAGCTTAACAGATATTTAAAGTTTTAAAGGAGTATCACAACATTGAATTCTATTATAAATTTGTTGTCAGATTTTACCTTAAATATAGTATAGAACATGTTAGTTGCATCCTGCTGCCCCCAAAATGGGAATATAGATCTCCCTGCTCTGAGACAGGGAGACCTATATTTATATATCCGAGACACCTGATATATAAATGTGGTAATGATTTTTAATTCTTTCCCCTTTTATGCTCAAAATTTATGCCATGTTTATTTATCTTTATTCTTATTTCAATTTTAATAACTATGTGAATACACTGATTTGGAGATCATTCAATCAATAATCACTATATTTTGTCTAAATTGGTATTGATAAACTAAGGTTATGAGCAATAATTTGTTTAAAAATATGCAGATTGTATCTTCTTCATTCCCAATCAGAGCATAAATTATACTGATTTCCTGACAGAGGGTATAAAAAAAATGAGTGCTTTGCCACAGGCCATATGCGCTACAGGAATCCTTTAAATGGTTTTTGAATCAAGTAAAAATGTGATTAATGCATGAAAAAGTAATTAGTGAACAAATAATTGTCTGTACCAATACAATTAATCTTAGGTAAAGAGAGAACAGGTTAATATATTTTAAATTTATATGTTATTTCTAATATGCACCTTTTCCTGATCTCCACTTCTGGTCTTTCAAACCAATCAGGTAACACACATCATAGGTAATCCACTGTTGTGAGTGATCTGCCCTGTGTCTACCCCTATCTTCTCCCCTATATGTGGACTATATATAGAAACATATATGTTGAATAGAGATATTTATCAAAAGTTTTATAAATGTTTTGACAGTTGGCTTTCCAAATGTTTAAAACTAGTATCAAGATGGTAAGAAAGAGCTGGGAAATGATAACTTTCCCACAAAAATAAAGTGATTTTCCAAAAATAAATATGCTGACTGTCATTCAAATGGAGTTAAATAGGAAGCCAAAGGAACATCTGGCAATTTAAGTTCCAAGACAATCAGAGCGGTGTTCTCCCAATTGTGTCAGCAGTTTTTAGCAGAAACTGGAGATTTTCACTGTCTTTATTTCTGTATAGAACAATGTCTGCCTTGTCCAGATAGAGTATTCTATACATTTTGACTGGTATCCTTTGCAGGTCATTATTTTTAACCTAGAGGATACATTTAGAATGTCACGCCACTAGCGTGAAAGTAACCTAGCTCTGGATAGCAGACCAATGTCATCAGCCATAGATACAGGGAAGCAGTGCTATCATATTAAGGCAAAAATTGGCCTGACATGCTTTGGAAAGATTGCTCCCCAATATAATCACTGCTGTTGACTTGGAAAGTAAGATATTTGCACTGGTTTCTACTATTCTCATCCTTGCTTTTGTATCTAGGTTACAGTGACCCCACAGGAAAGTATGACCCTGCTGTTCGAAGCCTTCACAATTTGGCTCATCTCTTCCTGAATGGAACAGGGGGGCAAACGCACTTATCTCCCAATGATCCCATTTTTGTCCTCCTGCATACTTTCACTGACGCAGTGTTTGATGAGTGGCTGAGGAGATACAATGCTGGTGAGCCTTTTAAATACCTTTCGTAGGCTTAGCCAAACACACTTTCACAAGGCAAAGTTACCAGTTTAAGCTAAGCACCTGGCACACATAAAATACGGGTCAAATGGTTAGACTATAGAGCCATTTCCAAATATTTAAACCCACTTTGGAAAGGTAGGCAGGATTCTTACGGTTATGGAGGCTGCGTACTCTAGGGTTGAGGGCTTTCTTGCTGGTGTGGACACTGCAGAGTCTGAAGGCAGCACAGGCATCATACGCCAGGCTGAGCAGCCCAGCTCAGGGCTCTTCTATTTCTTTTCTTGTAAAACCACCAGTTCCTATCCTGTGATAACCCGTTAGTCCATGAGTCCATGAGGGCAGAGTCATCATACTCAATCACCTCTTAAAGACTCTACCTCTTAATTTTGCCATATTGGGAATTAAATTTCAACATGAGCTTTAGAGGGGACAGATATTCAAATCGAGTCTTATCACATATTCCAACTCTTCCCACTATATCCCATTAGTGTCCACCCAAACCCAGGTCCAATTCTGGTTTTGTGATATTCTATTTGGTATTTAATAGTACCTACATAAATGTAGGACAAAGAAAACCAGCTATATGCCACAAATAACCTATCACTCCTTTTATCCCTGATGATATAATTCACTAATATAAATGCCCATTGTTGATGCTTAAATAGAAAGAGTAGAGATGGCAGAAAGTGAATGGGATGACCGCATCCTAATTTAAAACTTCAAGTATTTTCCATTGACAGAACAAAACTTTGGGAATAAAGCTAATAATGATTTTCCTTAAAGTAAATGGAATAAAGAAATAATATTAAATAGAAATATTTATAGTCAAGGACAACTTTCAGAAGATATAACACATCTCAAATTTGAATTACAGTTGATTCTACAACAAATGTCAGGTTCACCTTTTTCTTTGGCTTTGAGAAATACGTTTAGTAAATTTTATTCAAATGAGTTTCTGTAATTTAAAAACAAAACAATTGATGTTCTTCATAGATAATAAAATACTCCCCTTCTTTTAGACTTTCCTTTCCTGTGAAGTGCTATGTTTTTGCTGTGTTCAAAGCATTTGAACTCTATTTTATGTAATTCCCTATGCTGCTGTAATGAAACTTACTTTATGTTTTTATTCAGTGTAAACTGTTTTTGTGTTCTCCTTGAATATTGGACACCTTCGGAGCATAATAATGACATTAATATTAACTTTATTATGTCCACTAACTGGTTGCCTTTGTAATGATTTAGATATATCCACATTTCCTTTGGAAAATGCCCCTATTGGACACAACAGACAATACAACATGGTGCCCTTCTGGCCTCCAGTTACCAACACAGAAATGTTTGTTGCTGCTCCAGACAACCTGGGATATACTTACGAAGTTCAATGGCCACGTAAGTATTTAAAGTGTACTTTTACTGTAATGACTTCCAAAAGCAAATTTGTCCCTCTTAAAAATAATCAGTATTCTGAGGCTACATTTTCCATTTGGATTTAGCAGCTTTCATACGGAATTTTATTTTGTGATAAAGAAAGGGAAATTAACATTTGTTAAAAGCCCACTCTAACCTGGCATTGAGCTGATTATATAACACTCTCATTTAATCTTCAGACATCCTGAGATAAGTATTATAATCCTCCTTTTACAAATAAGGAAGCTGAGGCGTAATGAGATTAACTCTTAAAGATCATATTTCTGGTAAGGGGAAAGAATTAGGCCCATGGAATAGCCCACAATTCATAGCCTCCACTCATCTATACTAAAGGAAGAGCGAGTGAGATATTCTACTTTTCCTGAGATTTTTAAATTCAAAATTCTAAATTGTAAATCTCTGTCTCAACCAAAAGTTAGTAGAGGAAAAACACAGAATTTGAATTCTGAAAAACCTGAACTCCAACACCAGCCCTACTGCTTACTAACCAAGGAACCTTGGGCAAGTGACTCAAAGTCTTTGAACCATCATTTTCTCATCTTTGGGATGAAAACTATGACTATCCCAATTGAGTCTACTTATTAAAAGAAATTAATGCCTTTGATAGGACAAGTGACATCTTAGGCATTGTGACTAATATAAATTAAATATTTGCATTTCTGTTAAAGTGCCTGGGATAGTGCCTAATTTGCGGGCATCAAATTTTTGGTGATAACTATCTGAATGTTTATATTTGTACTTTTCTTTTTCAAATAGGTCGAGAATTTAGCATATCTGAGATTGTTACCATAGCAGTGGTTGCTGCATTGGTACTGGTTGCAGCTGTTTTCTTGGGAGCTTCTTGCCTCATTCGTGCCAGAAGCAACATGGATGAAGCCAACCAGCCTCTCCTCACTGATCAGTATCAACACTATGATGAGGAGTATGGAAAGTTCCAGAATCCCAGTCAGTCTATGGTCTGATGACAACTGACCAAATCGCTTAGATATTAGTGTCACAAAACTATCTGGTTCAAAAATATACACTGAGTTACTAATTGTATTTTCTTCTACTTTCTTACTGTCTTTTATATAGATGCATAGATTGAAACTGAAGTTTCATGCATTCTTTTTCAGAGCTGGGAACTTGTCATTCAGAATCTTTTCATTACATTCTAATTTTCAGCTCTATTTGAAATGGTGGCTTGTACTAATTCCATGATATTTAAGGGGGCAGTGTAAATAACTTTGGCATGTTTTAAAAGTTGACTGTATGATGATATAAATAAGCTGCTGTGCTTCCTTCCCACATGAAGGAAAATAATATTTGATAGTAAATCTCTGTTTAAAATACGTGAGTGGGCATTTCTATAATGTTAAAATGTAAATACATTTCAATTCATTAATATTGGTCAGCAGATATAAAAGAAGCCACATTTATTAGTTAAAATAAATTGCAAGGTATTATAAATAAATGAGATCTTGTGTAACTTATTAAATTGATATTCCCATTTAAAGACTAGTCAAATATACTGGTCACATATATTAATGGGTCTTAAGTTCAAGACCACGTAAAATCACATCTTTGTCACACTTTAAAGAGGTAAAATCTTTACGTTTTAAAGAGATTATTGATATTGCCTGCTTGCCACTGTGCTCCCCTCCCTCTCGGTTGACTGAAAAAAGACTACCCTTCCACACACTTCAACTCTTCATTTCTCTTCTAATATCTTAGAAGTCCACAAAGCTGGCAAAAAGGTGGACAATATGCTTCATAGTGCTCTACAAATAGCATCCTATTCGATGTGTTTAATTTAAATAACATTTTCTTATCATTTACTGTCTTTTCATATTTTCAAAATAAGATATTAAAATGCTGATTTATTGGTTCCCTTTTGTATCTAGTCACTTAAAAATGCTATTTTCCCCCATCTTCTAATATTAAATATTTTTCTCTTATTGATTTTGTGCTACAAAACATTATTGCCGAGGAGGACTGTACAAGCTGATCGTGAGTGAACAGATGTTTTAAATAAAATTGGTGGCCAGATGCAATCACTCACATTTGTAATTCCAGCACTTTGGGAAGCCAAGATGGGAGGAGCCCATGAAGCCAGGTGTTTAAAACTAGTCTGGGCAACATAGAACAACCTGATCTCTGGAAAAAAAATGTTTTTTAATTTATACAGGTGTGGTGGCATGTGTCTGTAGTCCCAGTTACTTGGGAGACAGAGGCAGGAAGAATGCTTGAGCCCAAGAGTTTGACGCTGTAGGAGCTACCATCATGCCACTGCCCTCCAGGCTGGTTAACAGAGTGAGACCTTGTCTCTTAAGAAAATAATAATGAAAATAAAAAATGTTAAAAAGAAACAAGAACAATAGTAATTGTACACTATAGAAAATGGCTAATCTGATATTCCCAACTCAATAAACAGAAACAAGGTTACAGTTATATACCCAGGATTGCTTACTGAGATTCCCTATATTAATCAAATCTAAAGACAAAATAGATGAAATATATTAAAGAGTATAACCATAAAAATAGGACATTTTAAACTATCATTACTCAATTGATTCTCTTGGAATACATGCGATTTATTAAAATACTATAGAGTAATAGCTTTTTAAAGAAATCATTGTAGAATGTAAAATTAATCCTTTAATGTAGAATACCAGTGAAACCACATAACCCACGTTATATTTTTTGTAAATTCACTAATTAATCATTTTGGAAACATTTATTAAGCACATACTAGATGTCAGAGATAGTGTAAGCACTGTAGATTTGGAGAAAAGAAACTCAGAACTATACAACCGAGAAGGTCATATTTGACTTGTGCTTCAAGGAATGCCAGTGGAGTTACGAAATATAAAAGTAGAGAAGGGCATTCTATTCAAGAGTGACAGACTGAACAAAGGAACAGAGGTTTAAAATACTGTGGAACTTTAGAAAATACAAAGTAAGACTTTTTGACTAGAGCATGATTTTCATAAAGAGAAAAAGAAAGATGAATGAGCAATAAAGCCAAAGCATCCTATCTGCAATCCTAAAAGATGTTAAATTCATTTTATAGGAAAGAGGGGACAGTCATAAATCAGCTGTGTTTTATAGATAAAACAAGTGTTAGCAGTATTTATACATAATGTGGATGAAGAATGATTTGAAATGATTGGAGTAGAGCTTAGAGACTAGTTACCATGGAATACATTGTGGGAGAAAGAAGGGCCAGTCCTAAAATATAAATATTTATTCTAAATAATTTTAACTACAAGAAAAAGCTATACATATCATGTTATAAATAAAGCTTAGAGAAAGAAAGAATGTATTAAAACAAGAGCAAAACAGATGGAAAACTATTATTAACAAAGTGGCAGTACTTATGTCCTCACCTATCAATAATTATTTTAATATAAATGGATTGAACTCCAAAATGAAATACATAGAGTTCCTAAATGGATTACAATAACAAGATCCAGTGACATGCTGTCTACAGGAGAGTCACTTTAGATTAAAGGGTTGCATACGTTTAAACTGAAGTGATAGAAAATGATATTCAAAAAATAGTAACCAAAAATAAAGTACTTATGTCAGATAAAATGGACTTAAAAAGTAAAAATAACAACAAAAAAACCTCTCCTTAGAAATGAAGAAGATAATTATGAAATGATAAATGGTCAATTCATAAGAAGCTGTAACAATTATAAATATTAATAGATACATACCTACTATCAGAGAACCTAAACATTAAAGTCAACTTCGGCAGATCTAAAGGGAGAAACTGGTAGCAATAAAATAATAGTAGGACACTTCTGTAATGAATATAAGACATCCAGGCAGAAAATCCATAAGGAGACAGACGCCTTGAACACCACTGTATACCAACTGGACTTCAGGGACATAGACACAACCTTCCCCGGAACAACAGCAGAATATCCCCTATTTCACCAATGTGTTCTTAGCAAGCACACATGAAACATTCCCAAAGATAGGTCACAAAACAAGTCTTAAATTTAGATAGATAAAAATCATTCCATGTATCTTTTCAGAACCCAATGGAATAAAATTAGTAATGAATGGTAGGGGGGAAAAAAGGAAAATTCCAAAAGGTGGATGATAAACAACACACTCTTAATCGACCATTGGATCAGTGAAGAAATCAAAAGATATTTTGAAACAAATGAAACAAAAAAAAAAAAAAACATACAAAACAAGACCTATGAGACACACCGAAGATGCTACTGAAAGGGAAGTTTAGAGCAATAAATGCCCACATTAAACAAAGAAGATCTCAGATAAACAAGCTAACTTTGTAACTCAACAGATTAAAGGAAGAACAAAAGCTAAAGTTAAAGTTTGCTGAAGGAAGAAAATACTAAAAATTAAAGCATAAATAGAGAATTTAACAGTTAAAAAATCAAAAAACTGAAGGGTTTTCAAAAAATAAATGAAATTGACAAATACTTATGTAAACGAAGAAGAAAAGAGAAAAATGATTTAAAATCAGAAATGAAAGAGGAGGCATTAAAATGTATTCTTCAAAAGCAAAAAGGATAAGAAAGGACTTTTATGAACAATTCCACAGCATAAAAATGGATAATCTATAAGAAAAGAATAAATTCCTAGAGACAAGCAGCCCACTCAAGCTGAATTAAGAAGAAATAGAGAGTCTGAATAGACCAATAACAAAGAGAATAAATAGGTAATCAAAAACCTCTACCCACACACACAAAATGGCCTGAATGAGCTGATTTAAAAGATAAATTCTATCCACTCAGAGAAGAATACCAGTCTTCAAATTCTTCCAAAAAAGCAGAAAATGAAAGGATATTTCCAAATTCTTTTTATGATTCTAGCAGCACCTTGATGCCAAAACCAAAGAAAGACCGTACAAGCAGTGAAAATTACAGGCCAACACCCCTGATGAAAACAGATGCAAAAATCCTTAATAAAATGCTAGCAAAATTAAATAGATAGCACTTCAAAAAGATTGTATACCATAAGCAAGTAGTATTTATTAAGGTTGTGTTAATATATGCACATAAATTAAAAATGTGATATACCACGTTAACAGAATGAAAGACAAATGAACATGGTCATTTTAACAGGTGCAGAAAACATTGATAAAATGCAACATCCCCTTCATGGAAAAACTCTCAACAAATTAGATATGGAAGGAATCTACCTCGATAGACACACACACACACACACACACTTATGAAAAACACATAGCTAAAGTAATAATCAGTGGGGGGGAAAATAAACCTGAAAGCCTTTTCTCTAGGATCCAACCCAGGAGCAGGTACCCACTCTCACCACTTCTATTTAACATTGCACTGAAACTACTAGCCAGAGAAATTAGGCAAGAAAAAAAAATCTAAACTGGAAAGGATAAAGTAAAATAATCTCTATTTGCTTAATAAGGGACGATCTTATTTGTAGAAGGCCCTAAACACTCCAAAGAAAATAAAACTTAGAATTAATAAACCAATTTAGTCAATTTGCAGGATATAAAAAAAGGCATAGTGATGTATCTATACACTAATAATGAACTTTCCAAAAATAAAATCAAAGGAACAATCTCATTTACAATAGCATCAAAAAGAATAAATTACTTGGAAACAAGGAGGAAAAATATCAAAAACTCTAAACATTGATAAGAGAAATTTAAGAAGACGCAAATAGATGGAAAGACTGTCCACGTGAATGGACCACAAGCCTTAACATTGTTAAAATCTTCATAATACACAAAACAATCTACAGTTTTAATTCAATTCCTATCAAAACCTCTATGGTATTTTTTCCAAGTAATTTAAAAAAACCCTAATATTCAAATGGAGTCACAAAAGATTTCTAGAACAGTACTGAGGAAAGAAAAAAAGAACAAAATGGGGGGGCACCACACTATCTGATTTCACTATATATTATAAAGTAATAGTAATCAAAACCATACGGTACGAGTATAAAAATAGATGGACAAATGTAACTAGGTGGAGAGCTCAGAAATAAATCCATGCATATCTAGTCAACTAATCCTCAACAAGCTTGCCAAGGGCACACAACAGGAAAGGAATAGTCTTCAAAAAAGATTTTTAGGAAAACTAGAATATGCATATGCAAAAAAGTGGAATTGTACTTGTGTTACATCAAGCACAAAAAACAATCCAAAATGGAGTAAAGACTTCAACGTAAGATCTGAAACTGTACAAATCCTAATAGAAATCATAAGAAAAAAAGACTCTTGACATTGTTTGAGTCAACAATTTCTTGGATATGAAAATCCCAGGGAACAAAGCAAAAATAGATAAGTGGTACCACATACAAACAGCTGTACAGTACAGAAAACAATGAAAATGCATCCCACAGATTGGGAGACAACATTTTGTAAACCACATATCTGTAGAGTATTAAGGGACTTTAAAATATACAAGGAACTCATATAATTTAATAACAAAAAAAAATACCTTAATTAAAATGAACAAAGAAAATGAACAGAAATTTCTCTAAAGAAGACATATAAATATCCAACAGTTTATAAAAAACATTCTCAAAATCATTAATCACAAGAAATGCAACCTGAAAACACAACGAGATAACATCGTACCTCTGTTATAACAGCTAATATCAAAAATTCAAAAGATCATTGCTGGCAAAGATGTGAAGAAAAGAGAAGCCTTGTACCTGTTGGTGAGAATGCATATTGATACAGCCACTACGGAAAAGAATAAAGGGATTCTCCAAAAATTAAAAATAGAATTACCATATCATTAAGGAATCTCAGTTATAAGTATTTATCAAAAAAATACGAACAATATTTCATATATGTATACATATATGCACTCTGATGTTTATTGCAATATTATTTATAATAATCAAGATACAGCAATAACCTAATTTTATGTCAACAGATGAGGGGCTCGGCATCTGTAGCTCAGTGAGTAGGGTGCCAGCCACATACACCCAGGCTGGTGGGTTCAAGCCCAGCCCAGGCCTACTAAACAACATGACAACTGCAACCAAAAACTAGCCAGGTTTTGTGGTGGGCACCTGTAATCCCAGCTACTCAAGAGGCTGAGGCAAGAGAATCTCTCAAGCCCAAGAGTCTGAGGTTGCTGTGAGCTGTGACACTACAGCACTCTACCCAAGGTGACATAGTAAGACTCTGTCTCAGGGGAAAAAAAAAGAAAAAGAAACTGTGATGTGTATTTACATATTCTACGTACAATAGAATATTATTTACCCTTACAAGTGAAGGAAATTATGCCCTTTGGAACAACAAAGATGAATCTGGAGGAGGACATTATGCTAAGCAAAATAAGCCAGATACAGCAAGAAAGATATTGCTTGATCCCACTTGTGTGTATTGAATCTGAAAAAGTTGAGCTCATAGAAGCACAGCGTAGAATAGTGGTTAGCAGGGGAAGGGGGTGGAGGTTGGTCAGAGGGTACAAAGTTTCAGTCATTTAGGATGAGTAAGTTCCAGAGATGACGGAGGTGCCTGTGGCTCAGAGTGGGGCACTGGCCCCATATACTGAGGGTGGCAGGTTTAAACCCAGCCCCAGCCAAACTGCAACAAAAAATAGCCGGGCATTGTGGTGGGCACCTGTAGTCCCAGCTACTTGGGAGGCTGAAGCAGAAGAATCGCCTAAGCCCAAGAGTCAGAGGTTGCTGTGAGCTGTGACTCCACTGTACTCTACCAAGGGCGATAACGTGCGACTCTGTCTATACCAACAAAAAAAAAAAAAGTTCCAGAGCTGAAATGTACAGGCTAGAGATTATATTGTTGTATAATATAAGTAGTACAATATACTATTAACTATAATAACGATTATAGTTAATAATACTGTATTTTCTACTTGAAATTTGCTGAGAGAGTAGATCTCAACTTATCAAAAAAAAGTGAAGTGGTGAATATATTGAGTAGCTTTACTGTAGTAAATGCATACATATACAATGCACGTATTTAGATCAAAATATCAAATTAAATTTCAATTAATTAGTTATTTAAAATATAAACAGTTTTGATATTTTCTCCCTAAGTGTGTTGCTTTCTTTTCCTATTATTCAAGAACTTCTTTCTATTTCTTGTACAGCTCTGTGAGATCTTGTGAGTTATCTTGATGGGGTGATCAAGTAGTAGTATAGCATATCCTATAATATGTTATACTATTCATTGCAAATAATACTTATTTGTTATCTTGGAGATTTTGCACTGTTTCCCATTTTTCAGTTCCCTTATAAAATACGGTAAATGAGATTCTTATGTAAGCACTGCAAAACAAACTCCACATGACTTTAAATCCATTCTTTCTTATATAAGCACTTATTGCCTATATAAGAATGTTACAAATTGAACTAAGTTTTATAATAGTGTAAATGGGGTGAGCAAAAATGTCTGACTATACTTTCTAATATAATACAAAACTAAAAAGCTATTACTTTTGTGTTCCCTGGTTGTATCCTGTCTCCATACCAAGAAACAAATTTCAGAAACAGTGCCAATTTATAGCTACATTTAAATTTCAAAACTGGATTCAGGGGAAAAGAAATTTGGACTATTAAAATAACCATTTTGTGGTTTCTTTATGAAACATTTGTTCTGAGTTCAGTCCCTGAATATGAAATAATGCTATGTAGTTTGTCCTTTGCTATATACTTGTCAAAATTTCTACCAGTCAAGCTATCGATGGAAGATAAAGATGAACAGAGAGCAAACATAGAATAAGAAAAGATTAAAATATATTAACAAAACAAAAAGTCTGCTATGAAAGAAATGAAATTTAAAAAGGAAAGATGCAAAAATTGGTAGTTTGAAAGTGTGATTGTGAAATTAAAGGGTAGAAGAAGACAGGAAGTAGCAGGATTCTTTACAAAATAACCAGGAGGTTTTAGTGGATTTCAAATTAAATACCAGTCAATGGCGCAATGTAACCATAAAGGGGAAAAAATGGTATGCCATTTATAAAGACCGGGAAATGCTTATGTATTGTACTTCCTTAACACATAAAAAAAAATGTGATGTCCAGGTAACATCTGGCATATTTATGTACCTTTAAGGCCATACTTTAAGGGCCAAGTGGCCTTCTGATCAGATGTTTGAATCCATTTTTGTAAGTGGAGTATTGAAGTCTCCTACTGTTATTATATTGTATTGCTGTCAATTCCTTCAGATCTGCCAATCTTTGCTTTATACATTAGGAGCTCTAATATCAGATATATATATATTTGTATGTGTTGTATCTTCTTGTTGAATTGACCCTTTTATCATTATATAATGATCCTCATTTCTAGAGACAGTTTTGTTTTTTTTTTTTACTAAAGTCTATTTTGTCTTATAAAAATATACCCACTCCTGCTTTCTTTTGGCTGAGATTTTTGGAATGCTTCACTTCCAGCCCATGTGGATCCTTAAATCTACAGTGAGTCTCTTGAATCTTGTTTTCTTCATAGTTCATCCTTGACACATTGTTTATTTCTAATAATTTAACTGTGTCTTCTAAATCATCCACATTATTGGCACATAATTGTTCATAAAATTCTCTTACTAACTTTTTTAATTTCTGAAGTACCTATTGTAATAATTTTTGCCCCTACCTATCAAGGGCTGAGGCATCCACAGATTTCCCCAATTCTCCTAAACTCAAGGCCATGCTCTTGAAGAAGACCTTGGACTCAGAGATTTTAAAGACCAAATTCACTGCAATATTTTCTTTCTTTCTCTCTTTTTTTTTTTTTCAGTTTTTGGCCAGGGCTGGGTTTGAACCCATCACCTCTGGTATGTGGGGCCAGTGCCCTACTCCTTTGAGCCACAGGTGCCTAATCACTGCAATATTTTCAACATACTATACTATAAACCATGCTTCAGGCATTTTCCTTTGGTTTGTTGGTTCCTAATGTATAAGTGTGGGTTAAAAAAAAAGAAAGTGGAATAGAATTTTTAGAAACTAGGGATTTATATGTGTTTAAAATAAATTAATTTAGCTTTCAACATTGTACATTTATCATTCAATGTAGTACATTTCCCAATGTTTCTCTATTACAATTTTCTTAGTAAGCTGGAAAGACTCTCAGCACCATCCAGTTTGGCTTTTTTATTGCTCAGATGAGAACACTGCATGCCATGGAGGTGAATGGAATTGTACAAGACAGCACAGCTAGTAAGAATATAATGCCATTTATAAAGAGAGGGAAATGCTTATGTATTCCTTAACACATGGCATGAAGTCTCCTGCTGTTATTATATTGTATTGCTGTCACTTCCTTCAGATCTGCCAATATTTGCTTTATACATTTAGGACCTCTACTATCAGATGTGTATAAATTTGTATTTGTTGTATCTTCTTTTATTAGAAGCCCTCCCAGCTTCCAGAGGAAGTGAAACAGCTTCTCAAACATTTATGTGTAGTATCCCATCATCACTCCAAAGTTGCTAAAGAGAAATATCTAAGATGTTTCTGTTAATATACTTTTGTATTCCTTTAGAACTTATTTCCTTTGGTAAGGGGGATACAGGATAATACAAACATTATGGGGTAAAGAAAGGATGGGAAAAGCACAAAAATACTAAGAAGAAATGGTTGTCCTATAATTAAAATGGTCAGAATCACTAGGCTATTAGACTGCTTGACATTGTTTTACCATGAAAAGTAAATTTTCTTTATGCCCAGGCAAAAAAATGAGTGGCATAGTTTACTGGTAGAAGTGTACATGGAAATGAAAGATAAATGAAGCTGAATACATTTATTAGGAAGCAGGAAAGATGAAACTGATAAGGCCCTAGGAATAGGAAATGACCTTGACCGAGCCTATGGAATTAACAGGAAATACCTATTAGAAATTTTTCCAGATAATTTAAATTACAAGAAGTAGTTGGGAATATGTAATTTTCTCAATAAGGCATCATGCTATATGTTTTCTAAGCATATAGGTCAGTAAATGTGTATTTTATAATTATTTTATTAGTTTTGAAGGTTTTTGAAAGACATAGCTAAATATTTGTATATTTGTCTTCACCGTGGTGAATTGTCTTCTATCTAATAGGTTGTGAATAAATGATCATGAAAAACAATAGTAATGGTTTATGGTGAATAATGAATATATGGTGAATATACCTAATGCAAATAAATGATAATAGTTATGATTTCTGGGCAAGAAGGGAGATTAAACAACCAAAATTTGCTCAAACTGATCATCCAGAGGGCAATACTTGGGGAATACAAATATTTTTATTGCTAGAATAGTATACTCTACACTCAAAATAAGTAGTCCAATAATACCTATGTCTTTAATAAATTACTCTCAAAATTGTACTATTTTTACTTTCTATCATTCCACATTTAAATAAAAATATCTAATGATTTGTCTGTTTCTTATAACAAGAAAAAAGAACCAGGCATATTTCTGGATATTCTGTTAAATAAACACCTCATTATAAATTAATAAATTGTCCTTCTCATTACACCTGAGGACATTAGTAATATGTGCCCTTATTTAGAAACTATCTTAAACCCTTAAATGATATTGAATGATTTTTACATAAAAGTGATAAGTCTAATTTTTGCAAAGAGGAGAAACTCAAGACTGACTATCCAAAACAAAACAAATAAAAGAAAAATTAAAGGTGTATCTCCAGAAAAAGGACAAAACAGCAAAACAGTGCTATTGAGATGGACATTCAGTTCTATTAAGTTAGAAAAATCAATTCATACAAGTACATAAAACACTAGACACATACAAAAGCGAGATAATTATTAATGCTACAAACAGCCATTAGTGTCAGAAAGAAAACGTCGTTATGGGATACCAGGTCCTAAGCTGTAAACTCACTTTTCTTGTGAATAGAGAAAAGCATTGATTAAATAGCAACCGATGTGATATATAATAAATAATTGGAAAATAGAGGCAAAGATGAAGTGAAAAATATTGGTGGGAGGGCTACGATAAAGGCTGAGTCCTCATATGCATATAAAATATGAAAACATACTATGTCTAAATTTCTAAAAAGATAAGAAAAGTTTAAATATACCCTTTAGAATCAAAGAGGCAAAAATCAGAAAAAGCAGCTTGAAGAGCTGAAAATTTAATCATATCAGGAAACGTGATGCAGTAGGGGTGGGGGCAGGGAACCTCAATAATTCTTTTGAAAAGAGAAATTTTAAAGAAGAGAACGGTGGCTCTGGGAATCCTCAGTGAAGAATGATTTACTTCAGAATTTATATCTTTAAGCAGAAGTTTATTCTTAATGTTTTTCCTTACTACACTGAAAACTATAGACTTTTAATTCTGAGCAATGGGAAAAAGAACAATGAATACAATTTGTTACGGCTTTGAAACATAAGCTTAGCAAAATGAATAAACACAGTTATCAATCAATTAGATTAAATAAGTAAATTACACATGGAAATACACTCTGGCATTCTTTTTTTTATTCAGGCTTTAAAACACAGGCTTCTGACATGTCTTAAAATATATTTGTATTTCTGCATTGTTGTTTCTTTCTAATCTCCTAATCTTCAGATTGAGCCAGAATTTTGTCAATAGATTTGCTAAATCTTGAATTGAATATTACCACAAGATGGCACCTTTGAACATATTTCAAAATGTTGATTATGAATATCAAATGCCTCCAACTGAAATGAACAGTGAAGACATCTGCTCTTCCTCTGCTGGTTTAAGAAAAATGTTCATATGATCCTTGAAAGTAGAAGAAATGAAATTTTCATTTTGGTGGAGTCGGGTTTCTGTAATTAACAATCCACGTGGTTGAAATTCCCCACTAGATAAATGATAAAAATGTATCTTCCTTATAGTCTAAAAGTCTCCTGTTATCCCCTTTCAGCATGATCCCTGTTCATCCATCCCTTCTGGACCACAAAATGAAGAGTGAGGGGCACATCACCCAAATGGTTTCACGCACAATACCCGACTGTGCCAGAACCAAAGACACTGATAATTTGTGACAAGGGGAAAGTGCTGGCCAGCTGTGGGAATCGGCTCCATTCAGCCTCTGAGAATACAAATAGTGAAAGTCGTGATTACCTTTGCAGATGTACATACACCTATGGCTTTCAAAACTGGCCTAACGCAAGGCTAAAAAACAGAAACTCACTACTAACTTTGAAAAATTCCAATTTATACAGTAGTTGCAAGAAAACAATGAACTCCCATTACACTTAGATTTACCAATTGTCAATATTTTGAATGTTCACCTTATTCTATTTCTGTGAGTGTATGTATGGGTGTGTGTATATATAATTGTTATATTAAAAGTTTCCTGAACAAGATTGAAAGTAAATAGCAACTATAAGGCCCCTTATCCCTGTTTCAATGTTGGCTCCCTAAGAACAATGTTATTCTTTGTTATCTCCATAACAATGATATGACACAATATCAATGATCAAGAACTTTATAACGGATATGATACTATCTACCAACACACATCTCATGTTCAAATATTTCCAATTGTTTCCATATTATAATTTAGAGTAATTTTTTTAAATAACCAACTTTGGAGAAGAAATAAAATTAGAGTGACATAAAAATATCAACAATATAACAAAAATTTAAAGAGTAGAAAAAAGGTGAGAAAAAGATTGTCTATCAAATTGTTTGATTAAAAAAAAAGTCAACATCTGTTTATGATAGGCAATGTGTCTTAGGACTAACTTTGACCCAAAGGGCAGACCCTGGGTTGCCTTCCGGCGGCTCCTATTTATTAGCGATGTGTCCCTGAGTGATCGTAGCATTTCTCTTAGCTTCGATTTTCTTATCTGTAAAATAAGGGGGATAAGTAGGGATTTTGAGACCATCCAAAATGATAAGGTAGCTGCATCCCCAATACGCAGAATGCAATAAGTGCTTAATAAATTTTAATTTTTATTCCTAGAATCATGAAAACTTAACCTTTTCCAATAACCTCTTAAAAAAATGGTTTGGCAAAAAAATAATTTATGCTATGAAGTTAAATCTGTTGGTTCGAGATACCATGTTGCACACTGGTTTCCAACTGAACGCGCTCACTGCACTGCCATCGAGGGGCATGTCACAGCTAATTATCTGTCATCACGCCCTGTTGCATAGACAGTACCTTGCCTGCTGCTGCTGGGACCTCTGCGCTGTCTGTTGATTCATTTGCATCGCCTCCTGAGCGGCTCTGCTGTGTACGGATCACACAGAACGCAGCCCAGGGGCCAACTGGCAGGCCCATCTGAATTGTGGGACATATCGAAGTCCCCTCCTCATTACTTAGTGAGTAATGTGGGGGATGTTCCCTGGTTCACACACCCTGGCAGTGTAAACGGTCATCTGCTGCCTCATCTGCTCCTCCGCGTCTGGGGTGCAGCAGCAGATCGGCTGAGGAACTTTGCTAGCACTTATGCAAATAGCTCTGGGAGCTCCTGGGTTTGGCAACGGTCCTTTCGGAAGCTCATTTATGGCTGCACCGTCTGCCTCCTTTGTGCTTTCACAGCTTCGTGAGGCAACCTCAGAATAGATCTCTCCAATACTCCAGTTGTATTTATGTCCTTTTCCCGTGGAAAGACTAAACCCTTCCCATCACGTTTAGTGGTCTCTGTTCAGTGACTAAGAGACTGTGATGTTTTAATTCAAACTCTGAAATAACACGGAGTTGAGACAGATCAGACTATGCGTGTCTAGTTCTTATTCCTCAATTTAGATTCCATGACATAAAAAAAAATTCTTACAGCGTGTGTAGACAGAGAACAAGTCCCAAACTACTAGGCATGTATGCATAAGCTAAGTTTGTTCCAATACAAATAGGATTCATCAAGATAAACTGCATAATATCTTTAAAATGAAACGAATCTGTTTTGAATGTTTCAGTTAGATTTTTATCACGGACTTCAGGAAGTAACTATGGCATCCTGAACAAGATATTTCTGAGTGAGAAAGGTGCAGTTTAATCTCAGCATGAATTCTTATTCCATTCGTAGGTGAAGTTTCTTAATTTTTCCATTTCCTCTACATTATGGTATAATTTGTACTATGTGATACTCCTACAGAAATTAAATTGAACGTCTGTTTGAGAAAGAAGGAAAAAAGTAAACCGTTATAAATCAGCCCTAACCATGAGAAAATTTTTCTATCCAAAAAATGTAAAAAAAAAAAAAAATTATTAAGGCAGTAAGTGACAGTTAGAGCTGATTTCCTCTAGGTGTCAGTAGAGTCCTAGGACTTTCAAACCTTAATGGAAAAAGAGCACAGTAAAATAAATGTTTATTGCCAGTCTATACTATTTATACATTTGAAAGATTTGTCTTTTGAAAACTGAACTAAATTTGCAACTATGAATGTTCATCTGCAGATGACAGAATGGATTTTGTACTAGAAAGAACAAAATGTGGTTATGCTGTATTTCCACAAACACACACTGTTTTCTACATCTTTTTTTGGGCATTGGAAGACCCTATCATTCATGATGCATAGATATCATAACTTACTCTGTCCTGTAGACGCACATTAACATTTTAAAACCTCAATAAACATTGTCCTAAGTAATCATTGATACCTATAACAACAATCGGACTCACCACACCCATCGTCATGGAGTTTGGCATTGTATGTTGATCGCCAACATGTAGATTGGTTTAATTAGACTGCCGTAGAATTTTAAGAGTAATATAACAATATCCAAATATTTTAATGAGTGCGTACTTGATATTTATCATAATATTTATGCTATCAAAATGCTGGAATTCCTATTCCTCTAGCCATAGAGAATCCTTCCCTCTTTCTCCAAATGTTTCCTCAGTAGATTCTGCATCAGGGGGGTGATTCCTGCTGATCCGAGCAGTGAAACAGCAGTGACATCTCTGCACCTATGTATTTAGTGGGTTTCACAAATTCATTACATCTTACCTCGTAATTTTTGCTCCAAACTTTATTTTTAAAATGTCAAATCCCCAGAATATTAAAATAAAGAATAGCCACATATGCTTTATTTATTGTACCAGTTATAGAGATTTTATGATGTTCTATTTCTCTGAACAAATACCTTGACATGTAATTTTAAGTAAAACATATTTCTGAAAGGCTAATGGAAATCACTGTTAATCAAAAACTTGGGTAACATAAATGACCCTGCCAATTTTCCATGAGGTCCTCAATCCAATTTTTATGATTCTCAAGGGGTGTATGTACTCATATGTGTGTCAGAATGTTAGAGATCTCAATCAGGCAGACCCTCACAACCAAAGCCAGCAGGAAGGACTACCAAGTGGACAGAATCTTCGAGATTCCTCTCAGACCTCACAGGCCAAATCCCGTGCAACCAGTACCCTTACATACCCAGGGATGTGTATGTACACGTGTCTCAGATTTCTAACATTACTCTGCTATCTGAGGCAGGAGCCAGCTATGGAGAAGCCTGTCTTTGAGGTCATTGGAAGCTCATTTCTGAATCTTCCAGTGATGTCTTTTCTGAATCTGGACATATGCTTCCAATGACCTCAAAGACATCGCCCTTTAATTATAGCAAAATGTGAAGTGGTCCCTTTCTGATCGTAAGAGGAAAAAATTTAAAAAGAAAGAATCCTAGAGGAAATATACACCACAATGGAAGTGACTTTGCCTACTAAATATGCATAAATGAATGTTTATTTATTTCTTAGTTTGAATAAGTGATAAATTACTAGCCTTCCTGGGCACCAAGATTTCCACTGTAATATAGACCACTCTACTGCTCACATCATAGTTGAAGATTATGAGATTACAGTTGACCAGTCAAGTTCTCCAGAGGATAGAAATGGAACTATATGCCAATTTTTTTTGAGGTTGTTTTTTTCATTTGTTTTATTTTGTTTTTCCTTTTCTCAAAATGTTTAAAAAAATTCTATTTTTGGATAATTAGAGATAGTAAGGAATACCTTTGGAGATCTCTAGAACTGTTTTATAGATTTAAAATACTGTTTTTTTTACTATAACAAATTACCATAAATTTAGTGGATTAAAACAAGATAAATTTCTTTTTCTTCAGTTTTGGAAGCCACAATCAAAATATTAATTTCACTGAACTGAAACCAACCTTTACTTGGGCCTGAGCTCTGTCTGGAGGCTCTGGGAAGGTCATTTTCCTTCTCTTTTCCACCTTCTAGAGTGTCAAACCCTGCATCCCTAGCTCGTGGCTCCTTTCTCCATCTCCAAACCCAATAGGTTGCCTCTTTTCTCTCTGATTCTGCTTACATTTGCTTCTGTTACTTGGTCTTATTTGCCTCAGTCAGATGTTTGCTGCCACCTTATAAGAAAATTTGTGATTGTATTTAGGGCCCATGCAAATAATCTAGGACAGTGATTTTCAACCTTCTTAATGCCTCCTAATGCCACGACCCTTTAATACAGTTCCTCATGTCGTGGTGACCCCCAACCATAATATTATTTTCATTGCTACTTTATAACTGTAATTTTGCTACTGTTATGAATTATAATGTAAATATCTGATATGCAGGATGTATTTTCGTTGTTACAGAGGGGTCGTGACCCACAGGTTGAGAACCGCAGATCTTGGATAATCTCTCAGTCTCCAGGTCCTTAACTTAATAATGTCTGCAAAGTCTATTTTGTCATATAAGGTAACAGTCACAGGTTCCAGGGATTAAGACCAAATATCTTTGGGGACTGTTTTCAGCCCAGTAAAATAATTTCTTTGTGTGTCCATTTCAAGAAATTGGCTCGGTTATGACCAAAAGAGAGAAAAATGAGGCCAGTTCCAAAAATCTCCATTTTTCTTCATTTAATTGCTGTGACAAGTTTATTCTTAGCCTTTTTTTTTTCTGTCACTGATAGAAGACACTGTAGAAACTGAGTGAAGATTTCTGCTTTTTGATCATAAATCTTCTATGAAGTTTCCTGCCATCCAATTATTTTCCCTTCCCTCCACCTGGAATCTTTATTTTCTTCTATATTTATACTCAAATTACTTCTATGATAAATATTTTCCTTTCAATGTTTAGCAGAGAATTTCAAATTCTTCTTCTTCCACCTAGTCTGTTTGTCATCCTTTTCTTTAAATGTTCATGTTATCAAAATGGCTTTGGAAGTCACAGTTTTCATGGGAAAGGTTAACTCACCTGCCCTTGGAAAAAAGTCTTTCCGAGTTAACAGTCCCATGGGGGCTTCCTCAATACATTGCTTTGCAGGCTGTAAGCTCTCTTTTTTTCTTTTTCTTTCTTTTTTTTTTTTTTTTTTTTTAGGACAGTGTCTCACTTTATCACCCTCAGGAGTGTTCCCTGGCATCACACAGCTCATATCATAGCAACCTCCAACTCCTGGACTTAAGTGATTCTCATGCCTCAGCCTCCCAAGTAACTGGGACTACAGGCAACCACCACAACACCCAGCTATTTTTTGGTTGCAGTTCGGCCGGGGCAGGGTTTAAACCCTCCACCCCTCAGTATATGGGGCTGGCACCCTACCCACTGAGCCACAGGCGCCACCCGGCTGTAAGCTCTCTTTAGATGGTTTCAACCATTTCCATAGTTTCAATTACCATCACTAATCTAATAATCCCCACATCTCTATATTTAGTCTTAGCCACACCCTGAGCTTCAGTTTCACATATTTAGCTGATGGGTAGACAAATCCATTTGACTAGCTCTTGAGAACATCAAATTCCATATATCCAAAATATAACTCTTTCTTTTCCCTACAAGAAAAAAGACTCATCCTCCTTCGCCCTGTACTTCAAAGGCTATCATCAATGAATCACCTCAGAAGAATCCTGAAAGTCATTTGGATTCCTTCTTTTTCCTTAATCTGCCAACCTGTCACCTCATCTTTATAATGAATATACACCTTGTCTGCTCATTTATACTTCAAACTATTTTTCAATTCCCCTCTCTTTCTCTTCCTTTACCACTGCGTAGTTAGATCTCTCCAAAGCTCAAAAAAAGGCCTAAGATATTTTCACTTTGTGAAACTTTCGGTATGTTAGAAAGCAAAAATGCTACATCAGTTATAAAATCACCTTGAAGTCACCACACCTAGGGAAATGGGAAATTGTAATATTTTACAAAATATTCTGTATGTGTTGGCCACCTCCTTATAAAATTTTGTAATGACTATTTTGTAAATAGAAGTATGTTTAGCTACAATTTCCCATTTTCCCTATGTATGGTGACTTTATGGATGACCTTTGGGACACCCTGTATATACAGTAAATCCTTCAGTTGAATAAATTAATACTACAAGTAAAACTGTGCTATTAATGAGATAATTCTAAAACTTATAAAAAATTCAGATTGTATTTTAGGAAATATTTATTGCAAATACTGAAATATAAGTTTAAAATTCTTTGATAATCTTTTCTTTCAAAACTATCAGTGTTTATCTGAAACTGTGCAATCTCATTTGCAGATAATATTAAATGTCTATAACTGGGGCTCTCCAATGGGAATCCAATACCAGTGACCTTCCTGTGACTCTCCCCTGCCCTGCCTTTTCCTTACTGGTAGAACCAGAAGGCTAATCCTACAAATCTGTCCCCTACTCCACCAACAAACAGAACAATCTACCAAGTCCTGACTAACTCCTCACCCCATGTACAAGAGTAAAATCTCCTTAGCATGGCATCCTCTCCCTTCCTTGAACCAGTCTGTGATAGCTCTACATGTTTTTTTTTTTTTGCCTATTCCACCTCCCAATTTTAAGTTTTATGACTACAAATCGCTTTTCTGAAAAACACAATGCTTTTCTTACGTCTGTGTTATCATTCATGCTGTTTCCTCTGGTCTGCCATTTTTGCACCAAACTACTTTTGGGTATCCACGAGACAGGATTCATTCCCTGACCACCCAGCAAGGGTGTGATTCTCCCGTAAGGCATGGTCCTCTGGGTCATGGTCCTCTGGGTCCTCTGGGTCCTCTGGGTCATGATTCTCCTGGGCATTGTAATTTGCCCAAGGCATAACCTTGGCACTTTTCATGCCTGCAGCCTCTCAATTCTGTGTTCTATGAGGGCAGAAATCACATTTACTTATTTTTGTGACTAGATATTATGCAGGTTACATAGGACTGAATGGATTTTTCCATTTTTTCAAATTTTTCAAATTGAACAAACTGGTCAGAGTTTAGGTCTTGCTTTCACATCTTCTCACCCGCCAGCAGGTGGCACTATTTTATTCTCAATAAAGACCAAATCACAAAAAAATAGGAACTCAGGCAAGGATGGTGTTCAGTTTATCTTCACGAGCGTATAGACCCATGCATGTGTTTGTGCATTTGTAGAGTAGAACTCTTCTAAAAAGTACCCATCACTAGAGCAAAATACTGATGGTCAAGTTGAGATTTCCTTTACAATCTTTCAAAAGCAAAGTTGAAAAATATTAAATTAGTGGGTAGTTAATAGAGTAGATTTCTTTAACAAAAGGAAACTGGTGACCTTTTCATTCATGCTGTTATAGCCCAAAGTACAGGTAACACTGAATTTCGATGCTTGGGGTGATTTGAGCATTAACCAACTAGTGAGACAGAGGACAGGAAGACTGGGGGCTTATTAGCAAGGAGACTTTGCCCAGTGCAATTTTCTGACTATTTTTTCTGTCATTCACTGCCTCAGATATGAAATCTGGATAATAAGGTCTGCCTTTAAACTATGATGTAAAGGATTAAACATTCTACAGTCTCTAAGACATTTATCTGGCACAAAGAAGAAAATAAGATTCTCGTGATGATGACAATGATGATTACAGACACCAGGAAACTTGGGTATTTTATCTGGGTTTGCAGTTTAAAGAATTCAAACAGCTTTTTTGTTTCAATAGACTATCTGGACTAGAACTCATTTCAACCACTTTTTCTTTCTTTCCTTTTTTTTATTTCTTTTCTTTCTTTTTTTTCTTTTTCTTTTTTTTTTTTTTTTTTTTTTGAGGCAGTCTCTCACTCTGTCACCCTGGTTGTAGTGCCATGGTGTCGTAACTCACAGCAACCTCAAACTCTGGGACTTGACCAAGCCTCTTGCCTCAGCCTCCTGAGTAACTGGGACTGCAGGTGCCTGCCACTTTTTGAAGTCTAACAAATCACCTAAACCTCACGTTTCTTAGCTATAAAATGAAAGTTGTAGCAGTCCTTGCCACTACAGTTGTTAGAGGGATTGACTTACATATTACGCATTAGTCTAAGTAATAACAGTAGAGCAAGAACAGTAAAAGCCTAAGTGTGGCAAATTATTGGCCCAGAGTTCTATACTTTAATCCCAAACTGTGGTTCAAAGCTAACATTTCAGTTCAGAATGCTGAACCTACTGATGGTGCTGGGTTCAGAGAAATTATTTTTAGATAATTCAAAATGGGATTTAGAAATTAAACTTAAAGTGTATTGTGTGACCTCTCTCTCTCTTTTTCTCTCTGCAATAAGCTATTTCCCTTTAAAAAAAAAAAACTCTCCTCCTGATCTGAATATTTACATGGCACATGCAGGTGTGCAGGTGCTGCCTGAATCCCCATGCTCCTGCTTCCTCTAGTTGAGTGAAGATGTTTTCGATAATAATGCCATTGTTCACAATAATATCATATTTGGAAATTCTGCTATTCCTAAGTTGAGATTAGTACACCTTTATTAAATACTGAGCAACCACAAAAGACACAAGAGATCTGGAGTGGTGCGTGTGTTTATAGCAAAACATGAATGCCTAGAAAATTATCCCTTTTTAATATTTCTTATTAGTCACCAGAGTCTGCTTGGGTGTTTGCTAGTCTAACTAGCAGACTGCCTAACACTGCCATGGTTGGAACACGGAAGCACAGGGAAGTGAATATTTGAGCACATGAACACCTCCCTCAGTAAGGAGTTAATTCCTAAAATTCCACAGTTAAAGATTCATTCTTTTGCCTTAAAACCTTTGACCCACTGGTAAACACATGCCCGAGCAGGTGACTCTTGAAGTCTTATTTGCACATAAATATGAGTGATCTTATCAGATTCTCTCCCCTTAACCCAGTTTTGGAAAGGCAGGGTTGTTGAAACATAAGTCCCTAAAGCTTGGAAGGGGGCTCTGGTGGTTGGCTTTTGGGGTACACTAATCTCATCATTTAATATACGTAAACTCTTCTCAATTATGCAACAGCTCCTATTTTTAATGTATTTATACTAATTTTGTAGAAAAATGAAGTTCAGAGGGGCCAAGTAGCAGCAAGTGGTAGAGGTTTGATTCAGATGAAAAGCTGTATCTCCACATATGTACCATCGAGGGTGACATAAGTACATTTTGGCCAAGGGTGGGTTGAGTATGCTATGATGGTCCCACAAGACTCCTAGTTTGTCATCACCGTCTTGAAGGTCATAGTGCAAAGCATTGCCCATATGGCTGTAGTGATACTGGTGTAAACAATCCCTCTGCCCTGCCAGTCATATAAAAGTCTGACACAGCAGTGAGGCATAGTACCTAGTAGTTGATCATAAAATGAATGACCATTTTACTACTTTATGTATTTACCATACTATATATTTTTTTGTTCATGTCTTTTGTTAACTCATATATAATTACTTGTCTTCTGCTTTGTTGAAGCAGCCAGTTAGACAACGTTGCCACAAGAATATCCATCAATGTGGCTGGCCATAAAAACTCGAGCACCACACTCTTCTGAAGGACACTCTCGAGGAAGGTACCTACTTTGCCATTCTCATCCCCCTTATAGTATTTCAGGACAGCCAGCTTAACCTTCTTTCTCTTATGCTCTTTCTTCTTGGGAGTGGTGTAAGACTTCCTCTTCCTTTACTCAGCACCACCATGAAGTCTTTTTTTTTTTTTTTTTTTTCGAGACAGAGCCTCAAGCCATCCCCCTGGGTAGAGTGCCATGGCATTACAGCTCACAGCACCAACTCCTGGGCTCAAGCGAGTCTCTTGCCTCTGCCTCCCAAGTAGCTGGGACCACAGGCGCCCGCCACAACGCCAGGCTA
>CAUYTI010136711.1:0-23801 GCA_963575145.1 Galago senegalensis
GCAGGCGCCTGTGGTCCCAGCTACTTGGGAGGCTGAGGCAGGAGACTCACTTGAGCCCAGGAGTTGGAGGTTGCTGTGAGCTGTGATGCCATGGCACTCTAACCCGGGGGATAGCTTGAGGCTCTGTCTCAAAAAAAAAAAATTTTTTTTCATCTCTGATAATGTTTATGGTTCATTCAAATTTTTATTGTGAGTGCAACTGAGTAAAGGAAATTGAAATATTCTACCCCCAAATATACTTCTTAGATATATTTTGAAATAGATGTTCAGCAAGTAGCACTGCAAAGCTGCCTTTTGTGGGAAAATTTGCAACTGTAGAGAAAATCTTCATTGATGCATCCAGATATTCTACAAGGCCTTCCTTTGTATGATCTAGAAAAGAATGAGAGTCTAACACCTTGAAACATCTAAAAGAAGCATTGATCATCTAATTTTTCCAAAGACTGCTACCTATGAGGCTTTATCTATATAAGAAGACCAGTTTGCTA
Organism: Galago senegalensis; assembly: GCA_963575145.1. NCBI lineage: Eukaryota > Metazoa > Chordata > Mammalia > Primates > Galagidae > Galago > Galago senegalensis. The sequence goes on from CAUYTI010136711.1 coordinate 489, forward strand.
GCCAAGCCTTCTCTTCTCCTCCCACAACCTGTTTTGCTACAATCCAAGACCCCATTTTTTTCTGTAACCTCAGGATGGTATATAAGTTTCTGAAGCCCATTGGAGAGTTGGGGTGATCACTCTGTGATTCCTCTTAGTACGCACATTGAGAAACTTGTATGTTTTTTCTGCAAATAATCTCTTTTTGTGAGTTGGTTTTTTTCAGGAAACTTTCAAAGGATAAAGGGGAAGCTTTCTCTTGGCCCCTGCATGGACATCTTTTCATATGATTAAAAGCCATTTTCCCCCTTTTTTGTAAATTCTCTGATCATGTCCTTAGCTCATTTTCCTACTGTTTAAAAATTATTATTTGATTATATCATTAATAATTATCTAATTATTTCTTTAAATATGAATCCAAAATGTAGTTTATTATATCTCAAACAAGAAGCAATACAGTTAATCAAAGTATGTGCCTAATATCAACATAGTTTTGCCATCTTAACCATAGCTTGTGTATACCAGGAGTGAAGAAGCCTGGAGAGTGAGTGGCAATGAAATTGTGGAAGGCATTTTCCACAGCTTGTTGAGAATTGAATATTTTTTCTGAGAACAAGTAGCCCAAAGCCTAGAAGAAGTGGTAGCCTCATATTTTGTTACCAAATGTTGTCCTTAGTAGAGAAGCTATCTAGGGATCCTGTGAACTCAAATAAAATCTTAAGCCCCCCAGCTGACTGAATGGACACCCTCTTGACAATAAGGACCCCAGAAAAACCTATAAAGAAAAGGAATATCAGATATGCCTAATTATACCCTGTTCCTTTCCAAGGGGTTCTTTGTAACAATGAGATACTAAATCTTTAACAGGCCTAAGGTCATACAAGACAAAGCTTAAACCACACCTACAGGCTATCAATTTACTTAACAGATCGCTTGAGTTTTGGAAAATCTCATCTGCCAGGTCACTGATAAACAGACTTCATTATCTTAAAACATTCTAAGCCTTTAGACCAGTGATTTTCAACAGTGAGCCACAAAAGGTGTAAAAATATATAAAGGTCATTAATTAAATTATTTTCAAAGTAAGTTCAAAGCACCATAAGTATATTCTTTTTTTACTTTTTTTGATCAACATAATTTAACTGTGCCACAGAAGTTTAACTATAGGTTCAAGTGTGCTGTGAGATAGAAAAAAAAGATTGAAAAACATTGCTTTAGACAAAGCTGCTTTTTTTTTTTGGAGACGGAGTCTTACTTGGTCACCCTCAGTAGAGTGCCACAGGATCACGACTCAAAGCAACCTCAAACTCTTGGGCTCAAGTGATTCTCTTGCCTCAGACTTCAGAGTAGCTGGGACTACAGGCCTCTGCCACAATGCCCAACTACCTTCTTTTTCCTTTCTATTTTTAGTAGAGATGAGGTCTTACTCTTGCTCATGCTAGTCTGGAACTCCTGAGCTCAGGCAATCAGGCTAATCCTAGCCTCCCAGAGTGCTAGGATTACAGACATGAGCCACTGCACCCAGCCTGTAGTCTTGGCCTCTAATCTTAGTCTAGAGACATTCTTTTCTTCTCCCATGCAGAGCACCCACTGGGGTTTCTACCCTAATAATACCCTTAGATTTTTTTCCTTTTTTATGAATAAGGAAATGTAGCCCTACTATAGTCTGCTATGAGACCACCCTCCCCAGCCAATTGTTTATCTACTGAGCTGTAACTCTGAATATTGCTTTTTATTCTTATTCTAATTGTGATATCCACCCATTGGGAAAAAGTATTTATAAAGAACATCAAACATCTCTGATAAAAGACATGTGTCTGAAATAGATTAAGAGTCCTTAAAGCTTAATAATAAGAAAACAAATGATCCATTAAAAATCATCAATTTTTATAGACATTTCAACAAAGAGAATTACATAGATGGCAAATAACCATAGGAAAACTATTCAATATTACATGTCATTAGGGAATGAGATATCACTTTGTACTTATTAGAAGTCTAAAATTATAGAGATTGTCCAAACCAAGTATTGGTGAGGATAGAGAGTAACTAGAGCTCTCATATATTACTGGTGGGGTTGTAAGTTAAACATAGTCAAATATGAATCTGCTACATGAATGACTCAGCCATTCAACTCCTAGTTATTTACCCAAGAGAAATGAAAGCATATATATGTTTGTACAAAGACTTGTACATAAATATTTATGACAGATTTATGTGTAATCACTATATATTAGAGACTATCTAAATGTCCAACAACATATGAAGGGATAAACAAATTGTAATATTTTCATATATCATACTATTTAACACTAAAAATCAGCCAAGTATTGATACATGCAGCAACATGGACAAATCTCAAAATATCTATAATGAGTGAAAGCAGACAGACAAAAAGAAGTGTACAAAGTACATTATCTCATTTATGTAAAACTCTAAAAACTACAAACTAATCTTCAGTGATAGAAAAGAGTCCAGTAGCTACCTGGGGATGGATGGTGGGTAGAGAGGGGCAGAATGGAGGGATTACAAAAAGGCCCATGAGGAAATTTGCAGGATGATGGATGTATTTATTCATTCTCCTGACTGGGGTGATGGTCTCATGAATATATGCATCTATACATGTGTACACAGGTATATATATATGTGTGTATGTGTCAAAACAACAAATTGTGCAATTCAAATGTGTACAAGTTATTATATGTCAGTTATACTTATGTCAATAAAGTCATAGACTGAGGAACAGCCTTTTTTTTTTTTTTTTGTAGTTTTTGGCCAGGGCTGGGTTTGAACCCACCACCTCCGGCATATGGGGCTGGCACTCCACCCCTTTGAGCCATAGGTGCCGCCCAGGAGCAGCCTTTTTAACATAAATTTTCAAGTTGAGAGTTGGTATTGCGTTTGTATGTGATGAGGGAGGTACTGAAAGATTTTGAGAGGAAGGTCATGCCATTGATCCTATGTTTTAGGGATCTCTGAAATTAAATGTGAAACTTTAGGAAACTGCTATTTGGGGAGGAAATGTAAAAATATTACCCCCTTGGTTGGTGATAATGAACTATTTTGTACTATGTAGAGTTGGAAACATCAGAATGGACTCATACTCAGTACCGCTGGGGTAAATACAGAATTAAAATAGATCTGCAAAGGAAAATAAACATCTCAGGAAGACCCCCTCCCAACTTCATATGCGAAAAGAAAAGTCAAGCCCAGAAGGTGAGTCATGCAACACCCCTTCCAAATGATTATCTCTTACAACATTATGTACCAGGCAGATCCCCACAGAAAGGTAAAATGTCTCTGGGATCTACAAGGACAGATCATTCATGAGGAACTTCTTTTCTGGTCTTCCATAAAGAAGGACATGTAAATTTTAACTTTAGGTCTGCAGGCTAAGTCTACCTCCTAAAAGTAAAGTCTGTTTGGTTCCACACGAATAATGTTTATTACAAGTTTATCTTCCCAGGTACAGAATAGAGACAAGCTCAGTCACCTACCCAGGGTCACCTGCAGGATTGATTCTCTGACACTCCCTTTTTCTCTTCAAACATTCCCCTTATCATATGTAAAATGTAGATTTACTGGATACTAACTAATGTCTCGTGAGAATGTAATCATTTGACTCCCTGCCCAGCCCCCTCCTTCTTTTTCTTTTCGTGAACCCTCTCTTAAATACAGAGTTCTCAAACCTCCCTTTGGAAAAACAGTCACAGATGTTACCTGTGGCTTGGGTTCTTCCAGGGCACATTCACAAATTTTGGCTTAAACTTCTGTGGACTGAGATCTTCGCCTCAGTCACTTATTTTGAGTTGCCAGATATGTGTGTGTCTATGACTTAGTAAACATCATATATGTCCTAGCTCTGACTACCAAGAGGGCCTTCAAGCAATGAGACCCCAGTAGCAATGGGCACATCTAATTCTGGTCTCAATTTTTAACTGTTCTTCAACAATGAGAACCAAGGATCCCTGAAGAAATCACTGATTCTAGAACTTTTGTGTATGTGTGTGTGAGAGACAGAGTCTCACTTTCTCACCCTGGATTGAATGCAGTAACATAACTCACAGCAACCTCAAACTCTGGGGCTCAAGCAATCCTTTTACCTCAGCCTCCCAAGTCGCTGGGAGTACAGGCACCCACCTATACTCCCAAGTAGTTTTTCTATTTTTAGTAGAGACAGGGTTTAGCTCTTGCTCAGGCTTGGTTCTAGGACTTTAAACAGGAAATCCAAGGTGAATCTGAAGTATCTTGTAGTCCAGCAAGAAAAGAAGTACTCCAGAAACAAAATGATTGGAACATAACAAAAGGACACAGGAAGCAACTTGGAAGAGCTTCCAATTGCCAAAGCTGGAACAATCTAGGTTATAAGCCAAAGTGTAAAGTAAACATTGGTGAGTCCATACTGATACAAATGCACAAGCAAATAAACCAATAAATAAATGGAGGAGAACAGACAAATCTTTCACGTAGAAAAACAAAAAATAGTTTATGTGGGTACTTGGCCCTCCAAGAGAAGTGCTTGTCCCTCCTTCCTGCTTCTTCCTACTCTTAACTGTGGGCTAATTGTAATAGCAACACCTGGAGACCACCACCTTAGTCAGGTGAACATTAACATCATTGGAGATAAGTCATCTTGAAATTATGGACTCCCAGTATGGTACGATGGGAATGGCACTTCACCACAATGAGTTCCCTCCTAAAAATGCATAACACTAGTTTAACTATGAGTAAACATCAGACAAATTCTAATTAAGAAACATAATATAAAATACCTGGCCACTATTTTTCAGAGTTGTCAAGATTGTCCAAAACAAAGAAAATCTGAAAAACTCACAGACCAGAAAAGGCAAATAAATGTAATGAAGGTATTCTCTTTTTTTTGAGACAGTCTCCCTCTCTCACACTAGGTAGAATGCCATGGTGTTTAGCTTACAGCAACCTCAAACTCTTGGGCATAAGCAATCCTCTTGCCTCAGCCTCCCAAGTAGTTGGACTACAGGTCCCTGCCACAACACCCAGCTAGCATTTTCTATTTTTAGTAGAGACAGGGTCTCGCTCTCGGTCAGGCTGCAGGCTGGTCTTCCAACTCCTGAGGTCAGGCAATCCACCTGCCTTGGACTCCCAGAATGCTAGGATTACAAGCATGAGCCACCATGCCTGGCCAGTGATGATATTCTTAATGTGATTCTGGAACAGAAAAGAAAACATTAATGAAAAATCTAATGAAATCTTGGACGGGCACAGTGGCTCATGCATAATTCTAGCGCTCTGGAAAGCTGAGGTGGGTAGATTGCCCTGAGCTCACAGGTTCGAGACCCCTTAAAAATAAGCAGGTGTTGTGGTGGGTGCCTGTAGTCCCAGCTACTTGGGAGGCTGAGGTAAGAGGATCACTTGAACCCAAGAGGTTGAGGTTGCTGTGAGCTAAGACACCACGGTACTCTATCCAGGATGACAAAATGAGACTCAAAAAATAAATAAATAGAAAAATCTAATGAAATCCGAATAAAGTAGGGAGTTCATTTATGTATATGCCAATGTTGGTTTCTTAGTTTTGACAAACATGGGAAATTGGGTGAATGACATACAGGAACTCTGTGTACTAAATTTGCAACTTTTCTGTAAATCTGAACCTATTCTAAAATAAAAAGTTTATTGAAAATATTACTCACTTTCTATTGGAATTTGCTCACCTCAAAGTGATTTCTTAGGATAAAAGAAGATACAGTTATTTTCCAATGTAATTTTCAACTATCAGTATTGCTGGCCTAAATTTTCAACATTGTAAAGTTTAAATCTGAGTTTTCCCAAAGAGGTAAATTAAATTACGCAAAGAGAATCCTGGGGGACTAGGAGGGGCTTGGTGAACTTGCCTAGCAGTTCCCAGAAATGCAAATTGCATGGGTAGTCTCCTGAAGTTGGAAGAGAAGCCTTAGAAGGAAAGTATCAGGAGGCTTTTCCAGAGGGCAGAAGTTGAGTGGATAAGATTCACTATCAGAAATAAAAGTTTAGGACCCAAGTACTTGGAGTTTGCAGTTGTTGTCTTGGAAGTTTCCCTGAAATGTCATTAATTTCCTGTACCCTAGGTTAGATTCCAGGTCTGTATTCTGTGCACCCTAGAGATCCCAACACTGTAGTTGTGATTATTATTTCTTTCCCCAACCAGACCATAGTGCCACTAGGGCCAAGCTCTTCCTGTGTCCTACTTTTAAAGTCCTAACCCCACCTTGGCTTGGTATTTTCCATTTAATAAGTGTTTTGCATTAGTTTCTGCCCTAACAAATTACCACAAACTCAGTATATTGAAATGACATAAACTTACTAGCTTAGGTCAGAAGTCAGATGTGGGTTTCATAGGGCTAGGTGTTAGTACTCTGCATTTCTTTCTGAAGATTGCAGGAGAGAATGTATTTCCTCTTCTCTTGGTTTGTTGGAAGAATTCAGTTCCTTGCAGTTGTGGGACTGCATGTAGGTCCGTGTCTTGCTTGCTATGAACTGAGAGCCACTTTCGTCTTCCAGAGGTCACTAGATTCCTCGACCCATGGCTGCCTTTCTCCTTCTTCACCTTCATCCCTTCCTTCCATGGTGGCTTGACCCCATGTTGGCTTGACCCCTTCACACATTGCACCACACTGGCCCACTCTTCTTTGTCTTCCTACCTTTCGGGATTCATATTTAGATTGGGTCAGGATAATCCCCTCCACTTTAAGGTTCTTAACCTTAATCACGTCTGCAAAGTTCCTTTTGTCATGTGGTGGGGTTTAGAAAACAGTACCCCAAAGTGAAGGCTTGAGAAGCAAAAGTTCTTCTCTGACCTTTGTTTGTCCTTCAGCCTCTCAGTCCCATTCCTCCCTGGGGTTAGCCAGAGAAACCAGAATCCCTCTCCTCCAAGCAAGTTGTAAAAGCCAGAACCCCTTTTCCCAAAAGCCAGACATAAATTCTCAAATCATTCTGTGTAAAAACTGGCCATAAAGTAATTATTTGATCTAACTTGTTTGACTGTAGGTCATAAGACCTCCACTCCAGAGAGGGTGCTGCCCTCTACCTAGAAGCAAGGAATGCTGTTCAGAGAGGCCAGGAACTTAGACAGATCTTACTGGGTTTCCCCACTCAACCTGTTAGCATTAGATCAAACACTTTGTGTCCAATCATATGTTGATGCAGTTGTCCATTCTTTGTTGAACCTAAGCATAAAAATGGACAATTTCCCAATGTGTCTTTGAGTTTTCATTCTGAAATCTCCCTTGTATGCATATTAAAATGAAATTCTGTCCTTTTCCTCCTATTAATTTACCTGCCTCATGTCAGTGATTATTTTCAGTGGATCTTTCTGGGGCCAGGGACTTTGGTCCCTGCTCACGTAAGGCAACATATTCATAGGAACCAGGGATTATGATGTAGACATCTTTAAGGGATCACTATTTTGCTCACCACACAATTGTTCCATGAATGTTGAATAAAAGAGGCCAAAACTATAGGCTAAGAAGTTCTTTTTTTAATATACTGTGGCAATTTTATAAGCTTTGTAAATTTCATACATTTTCATTTCTTCTTGTATCATTTCTGGTTTTCTGTAATGATTAGTTTTGTTGCAACTTCTTCTCAGTGCTTTTTCTCCCAACAATTTTATTGAGCTAAATTCATATTCCATAATATTCAAACTTTTAAACTATACAATTCAATGATTTTTAGTATATTCACAGAATTGTACAACCATCATCATCACAATCTAATTGTGGAACATTTTCACTACCTGAAAGAAACCCATCACCCATTGGCAGTCATCCCCATTTCTACCGATGCAGGTCTGATCATCTAGGGCTAGACATAGACCCCATTTTCTCAGCCCAAACAGGCTCATAAACTAGTTTGATGGATGTTCCATCTAAACTGCCACTCCTGGGGAGGAATGGAATGCCCCAAACAACCACATTCCTACAGAACAGCAGTTTTAAAATTAACTTCTGCCCACAGGCCTCTGGGGCCAACAGTTGTGATATATTTTAGGCATACATTCCATTTCCCCAACCCCCATACCCACAGGGAAAGAGAAGCTGCATATCATCCCATACCCAGAGCCAAAATCAGCAACCCACTTAAGATCCCCTCTGCTCTGTCGGAGTCTTTGCTTCCCTGGTCAGCTTATATATAACCTTATCTATAGTCAAATCTGTCTTGTTGCTTACCCATGATGGCCCATGAATTCATCGTTTGATTTTCTGAGACCAAGGATGTAGCAGAGAAATTCTGGTAACACTATTCCCCATTCCCCAGCCTGAGGAAAATCATAATTTACTTACTGTCTTTATAGATTTGCCTAGTCTAGACATTTCATATGAATAGAATCATACAATATTTACCCTTTTGCGTCTTGCTTACGTCATTTAGCATAATGACTTCAGGAGAATTTAATTTCATTTTAAGGCCGGACAATATTCCATTGTATGGATATAACACATTCTCTCCCTTTATTAACCAGCCTTTAGGTCTCATTTCTATATTTTTATGCATTTTAAACAATGCAACTGTGAACATGAGTGTACAAATATTTGTTTGAGTCCCTCCTTTCAATTCTTTTGTGTATATACCTAGAAGGAGAATTGCTAGATCATTTGGTAATTCTATGTTTAATTTTATGAGGAACTGCCATGCTGTTTTCCACAGTGACTACACTATTTTACATTGCCACCAGCAATGTACAAGTTTCCAGTTTTCTCTCTGTCCTTGCCAACACTCCTTATTTTCTGTTCTTTTCTTTTTTTCTAATAATAGCCATCCTAATGGGTGTGAAGTAAGAATCTCCTTGTGGTTTTAATATGAAATTTCCTAATGATTAGTGATGTTTAGCATCTTTTCATGCGTTTATTGACTATCTGCATATCTTCTTTGGAAAAGTGTTTATTTAAGTCTTTTGCTCATTTTGGAATTGGGCTTTCTGTTTTTTCTTACTGTTGAGCTTTAGGAGTTCTTTATATATTCTGGATATTAAACCCTATCAAATATATGATTTGCAAATATTTTAGCTTACTATAGGGGTTGTCTTTTTAACTCTATTGTGTTTTTGAGGCAAACAAATTTTTAATTTTGATAAAGCACAATTTGTCTAGTTTTTATGTTGTTGCCTGTGATTTTGGTGTTATCACTAAGAAAAATTCATCAAATCTAATGTCATGAAACCATTCCTCTACTTTTTCTTTGTTGCATATGGTCCAACTTTATTCTTTTGCACATGGATATCCAGTTTTCCCAGCAGCATTTATAGAAAACTTTTTCTCTTAATTGATTTTGTCATCTGTGTCAAAAATCACTTAATCATACATGTGAAGTTTTATTTCTGGGCTCTGTATTCAACTTCATAGATCCATTTGTCAGTCTTTATACCACTACCACATTGTTCTGTTTTCTGTAGCTTTGTAGTTAAGTTTTGAAATCAGAAACTGTGAGAGTTCCAACCTTGTATTTTGTTAAAAAAAATTTTTTTTTTTTGCTAGTTATGGTTCCTTAATATTCTGTATGAATTTTAGGATGGAGTTTTCTAACTCTGAAAAAAATAACAATGTTGTTAGAATGTTGATAGGGATGGTATTGGATCACTTTGGATGGTGTTGATATCCTAACAGTATCAAGTCACAATTCAGGAACATGGGATGTCTTTCCATTTATTTATGTCCTTTATTTCAACAATGTTGTATAGTCTTCAGCAGGAGGTGTACATCTTTCACCTCCAAGCTTAAGTTAATTCCTAAGTATTCTTTATAATTCTATTGTAAGTGAAATTATTTTCTTAATTTTTATTTTGGACTGTTTGACTGTCTAAGTGTTTAGAAAAACAAATAATTTCTTGTGTGTTGATTTTGTATCCCACTGAATTTATATACTAGTTCTAATAGTTCTAAGTGTGTGTATGTGTGTATGTATGTGTGTAATTTTTAAGATTTTCTACATATAAAAACACAGAAGTAATTTTACTTCTTCCTTTTTGATCAAAATGCTTTTTATTTGCTTTTCTTGCCTAAGTGCTCTGTTTATTCTATGAACTGAATGTTTGTGTCTTTCCCAAATTCATATGCTGAGGCCATCACCCCAAATGTGGTGATATTTACAGGTGTTTTTTCCATGAAAAACTATTGAATTTTGTGACATGACTATTGAATTTTGTGAAATGCTTTTTCTGCATCAATTGAAATGATTATGTGTTTTTTCTTCATTCTGTTAATGTGGCATATTAATGATTGATTTTCATATGTTGAAGCATCTTTGCATTGCAAGAGTAAATTCCATTAGGTCATGGGGTATAATTCTTTTCACATGCTGCTGAATTTGGTTTGGTAGTATTTTTTTGAGGATGTTTGAATTAATATTCATAAGAGATATCCATCCTTAGTTGTCTTTTCTTGTTGTATTCTTGTCTGGCTTTGGTATCAAGGCAATTCTGGCTTCATTAAATAAATTAGAAATTGTTCCCTCCTCTTCATCTTCAAAAGAGGGAATGATTGGTCTATTTCTTCTTTTAATATTTGGTAAAATGTCTCAGTGAAGCCATGTAGTCCTGGGCTTTTCTTTGATGGGAAGTTTTTGTTTACTGATTCAATCTCTTCACAAATTATAGGTCTATCAAAATTTTCAATTTCTTTATATCCAGTCTTGGTAGATTCTGTGTCCTCTAGAATTTTGCCCATTTTTTTCTAGGTTATCCAATTCGTTGGTGTACAATTGTTCATAGTACTCTCTCAGAATCTTTCATATTCTGTAGAATTTGTAGTAACATCCCCAATTTCATTTCTGATTTTAGTAATCTGAGCCTTCCCTTTTTTTCTTAGTCAATCTAGCTAAAGGTTTGTCAATTTTGTTGATCTTTTTGAAGAGCCAACTTTTGGCTTTGCTGAGTTTCTCTATTGTTTTTCTATTCTCTATTTCATTTATCTCTGCTCTAATCTTTATGATTTCCTTCCTTCTGCTAGGTTTGGGGTTAGTTTGTTCTTCTTTTTCTAGTTCCGTAAAGTGTAAATTTAGATTGTTGATTTGAGATCTTTCTTCTTTCTTAATGTAAGCACTAATAACTATAAATTTCCCTCTTAAATATTTTCACTGCATCCTATATTTTGTTATGTTGTGTTTTAATTTTCATTTATCTCTAAGTATTTTCACATTTTTCTTGAGATTTTTCCTTTGACACACTGGTTATTTAAGGGCATGTTATTTAATTTCCACATATTTGTGAATTTTCCCATTTTCTTTTTGTTATTGATTTCTGGCTTCAACTTGTGTTCATAGAAGATACTGGATTTTGTATGATATTAATCTTTAAAAATCTGTAGAGACCAGTTTGGTCCATCCTGGAATGTCCCATATGTATTTGAGAAGAATGTGTATTCTGATTTTTTTTTTTTTTTTGAGACAGAGTCTTACTATGTCACCCTGGGTAGAGTGCTGTGGTGTCACAGCTCACAGCAACCTCCAACTCTTGGGCTTAAGTGATTCTCTTGCCTCAGCCACCCGAGTAGCTGGGACTACCTACCACACTCTGGCTATTTTTGTTGTTGTTGCAGTTGTCATTGATGTTCAGCTGGCCCAGGCCAGGTTTGAACCCACCAGCCTGGCTGTATGTGGCCTACGCCCTACCCACTGAGTTATGGGCACTGCCCTATGTTTTTGTTGTGTGGGTTGTTTTGTATATAACTTTTGGGTCTAGTTGGTTTATTGTGTCATTCAAGTCCTCTATTTCCTTTCTTGTTTTTTGTCTAGTTGTTCTATCCAACTATTACTGCAGAACTGTCCATTTCTCCCTTTTTTTCTGTATATTTTTGCTGCACGTATTTTGGGGTCTGTAATTAGGTATGTAAAGATTTATGTTTGTGGCTCGGTGCCTGTAGCTCAATCAGCTAGGCCGCCAGCCACATACACCAGAGCTGGCAGGTTCAAACCCAGCCCAGGCCTGTCAAACAACAATGATAACTACAACCAAAAAATAGCTGGGCACTGTGGCAGGTGCCTATAGTCCCAGCTACTTGGAAGGCTGAGGCAAGAGAATTGCTTAAGCCCAAGAGTCTGACATTGCTGTGAGCTGTGATACCATAGCACTCTACCAAGGGTGACAGCTTCATTCTGTCTCAAAAAAAAAAAAAAGACTTATGTTTGTTATATCATCTTGCTGTATTAAAATTTTATTACTATATAATGCCCTATGTTTCTTATACGCTTTTTAAAAATTGAATCTATTTTGCATGGTAATACTATAAACCCCTTAGCTTTCTTTTCATTCCTATTTGCATAGAATATCTTTTTTCATCCTTTTAATCTCAACCTTTCAGTGTCCTTGAATCTCAAGCATGTCTCTAGTAGACAGTACCCAGTTGAATAAAATTCATTCTGCCAATCCCTGTCTTTTCATTTGAGTGTTTAACCAATTTACATTTAAAATATTTACTTATAAGGAGGTACTTCTACCACTTTCCTATTTATTTTCTATTGGACTTTAAGCTTTTTTGGCCTTTATTTTTTGCATTACCATCTTATTTTGTGTTTAATTGATTTTTGTAGCAGAACTTTTTAATTATTAATACTTTGTCATTTATTTTTGTGTATATACCATACCTATTTTCTTTGTGGGATCCATAAGAGCTACATTAACATCTCAAATTTATAGTACAGCTTGCAACTCACCTCTGTCTCCACTTTTCAGTTATTAATATCACAAATTATAGATGGTCAGCTGGGCATGGTGGCTCATGCCTATAATCCTAGCATTTAGGAGGCTGAGGTGGGTGTATTGCTTGAGCTCAGGAATTCAAGACCAGCTTGAGCAAGAGCAAGACCCTTTCTCTACAAAAATAGAAAAATTAGCTGGGCATTATAGTGGGAGTTTGAGGTTATTGTGAGCTAGGCTGATGCCATGGCACTCTAGCCTGGGCAAAAGAGTGAAACTCTGTCTTAAAACAAACAAACAAAACTGCAAAAAACAAAAACCAAACAACCCCCCCAAAACCAAATTATAGATTCTCAAAAATAATGACTAATAATTGTTTTTCTATGTATTAATCTTTTAAATCATTAAATTAAAAGGGGAGTTACAAATGAAAACTACAATTATAATAGCTTTATATTTGCCCATGTAAGTTCGCTACTGGAGATTTTATTTTTCCATACTGCTTTGAGTTTCTATCTGGCATCCTTTCATTTCAACCCAAAGGCCTTCCTTTAAGCATTTCTTACAGGTCTAGTAGCAATGAACTCCCTTAGCTTTTGTTCTTCTTGGTCTGCTTGAAGGTGTGTCATGGGTCCCTCAGGCTCTGGTCACTTTTCTTCAGTCTTTTTTCTTTCTGTTCCTCAGACTCAATAACTTCCATTGTCCTGTCTTCAAGTCTGCAATTTTTTATTCTGTCTACTCAAATCTACTTTTGAAACTCTTTAGTGAATTTTATAATTCAGTTATCATACTTTTCAACTCCAGCTTGTTTTTCCTTTTATGTTTTCTGGTGTCTTTATTGATATATCCATTTGTTTGTATATCATTTTGCTGAATTTGTCCATGTCTTCCTTTATTTCTTAAAGCATGTTTAAAACAGTTGTTATAAATTCTTTGTCTAGTAAGTCTGACATTTTTTTCGTCCTCAGGAATGGTTTCTGTCCATTTACTTTGTTCCTCTGAGCAGGCCACAGTTTCCTATTTCTTTGTATGTCTTGTGAATTTTGTTGTTGTTGTTGAAAACTAGATTTTTGATTCTTGCAATGTTGTACCTTTAGAAATCAGATTTCTCCTCCTACCAGAGTTTACTGGTTTTAAAAAAATATAGAATCCTCTGTGCAAGGGATTAGTGTGATGTGTAAACTTAAGGTTATCTCAAGTCTTTATGGGCCTGTATCTTTCCCTGAACATGCATAGTGACTTACTAAATTCCCTCATATATACAGTTTAATTTGGAAGTCCTAATCCTTAAATGTTAGTCAAGCCTCTTCTTGGAAGCTGGAAGCTTTCAAATAGACTTTTTAAAAAAATCACTACATCAGACAGATTTGGGTAGCACAATTTTTGTCTAGTTGGAGAGAAAATCTCTTGCATTAAATTTTAGAAAAGCTTTTATTCAAGAGTGCATATATATATATACATATATATTGTAATAATATATATATACACATACACACATGTGTATACTCATGTGTATATATTTATATACCATATATTGTGTGCATATATACATATACATACATATATATACACATACACATACACACACACATCCTAATAAAAATGCCATATACTTCATATACTACTTTGGACTTTATGAAATTAAATACTCAAAAAATGAAAACATCAGGCAGTTCCTGTGGCTCAAAGGAGTAGGGTGCTGTCCCCATTTGCTGGAGGTGGTGGGTTCAAACCCAGCCCTGGCCAGCAACTGCAAAAAAAAAGAAAAAGAAAGAAAAAAGAAAACATCAAAATAAGACTTAATTCAATTCTCTGCAACAAAACTTTCCAATGAAGACAGGCTGTGATTTGTTACACAACTTCACTCATCAATGAATGCACTGAACTAATGCACCACAGACAGCCTATCAGTTGAGTCCCTGCTATAGACTCACTGGTCAGAATCCCCCATATATGTAAATGGTTTCCAGTGGGATAAAAAAGTTACAGTAATGTTTACTACTTTTCAAGTATTGTATCGTTTCTAGACAGTCTTTGTATCAGCACACTAACTTTAGATCTCATCTAGTGAGTTTTATGAGATAAAAAGATGAATTTTAGTGCATATAGTCTAATATTTTGAAAAATGCTGCCACTACATTGTGTTGGCCATAATTATCACACAATAAAAACATTTTTAAAATCTATTCAAAATTTTTAAGTATACTTATAGTTATTTATTTTTGTTATATAACAGATAGCTCTTCATTAAAGGTCTATCTCATCATTCTCTGAGAAAAGTCCCTAGTATACAGGGCTAAACTTCCAGGGTTAGACATTGTCTAAAGATCCCTGTCCTCTCAGCCATAGTTAAGCAGTCCAGGAGTGGACATATGCCTTAACCTGAGCCAATCAAATTATTTCTCCTAGGGACTTAAAATATGGAAGAACCTAGAGATGAGGAGTTTTTGCAAGAGTCATGTTATAGCAAGAACCTTAAGGTGGAGGAATTATCCTGACCCAATCCAAATACGATTCCTTAACGTGGAAAACAACAAAAGTAGAGTAGGTCAGTGTGATGCAATGCATGAGGGAGTCAAACCGCCATGGCTTTGAAGGAGGAAGAGGGCTGTGGAGTCAAGGAATCCAGTGATCTCTGGAAGGCAGAAATGGCCCTCAGTTCACAGTGAGCGAGAAAACGTGGACCTAAGTCCTGCAACTGCAAGAAACTGAATTCTTCCCACAAAACAACTAAGGAGAAAACAGATTCTCTCCTGCAATCTCCAGAAGGAAATGCAGAGCGCTAGCACCTAGTTTCTAGCTCCATGCAACCCATGTTTGACTTAAGAAATGGTAAGCTATTAAATTTGTTGCATGTCACTAAATCTATGGTAATTTGTTACAGCAGCAATAGAAAAGTAATACATACATCTAGTATTATTTCAGTAAATTCAATTTCCCTCCCCAAGAACTAAAAGAATCTTCAGTAATTTAAGAATTTAGGTTAGTAGAATTAAACCCATATAGTCTGTGATTTAAAAAAAAAATGCTCAGCGGTGCCTGTGGCTCAGTCAGTAGGGAGCTGGCCCCAGATATGGAGGGTGGCGGGTTCAAACCCAGCCCTGGCCAAACTGCAACAACAAAAAAAAATAGCCAGGCATTGTGGCCGGCTGTCTGTAGTCCTAGCTACTCGAGAGGCTGAGGCAAGAGAATTGCCTAAGTCCAGGAGTTGGAGGTTGCTGTGAGCTGTGTGATGCCAGCCACAGCACTCTACCAAGGGTGATAAAGTGTGACTCTGTCTCTACAAAAAAAAAGAAGAAGAAGAAGAAGAAGATTGTACCCCATAATTGCATTAATGTACTCAGCTATGATTTAATTTTTAAAAAGTCCTGCATCATAGTACAATTTTTTAACATACAGGGAATCTATAGGGAACTAATTCTCTTTCCTTGCATTTCTCTTTATTGAGGTAAAATACATATAACAAAATATTGTACTGAGGACACCTCCTCCCAGCGTGGGAGCTGAATAGAAGAAAAGCCTCAGATGCCACAGGCACCACTTGGGAAGCCTGGGGCGACTGCCTCACTGGGTCTGAGGTGAAGGGGGAGAACTCTGGCTGGCCAGTAGCCCTGGTCCACCTATGCAGACCCAGAGCCATCGAGAGTATGTGACTAGGTATCAGCAGTTCCCAGGCCAGTGGAACAGTCCCTGTTATGGGCAGCCCTGTCTCTGAAATCCCAGGAGTCAGGTATGAAACTCTTACTATGTCTGAATCTGACACTCTGACCCTGTAGTCCTAGAGCCCCTGCTTGGGCTGCAACTCTAATCCCAAGACTTCAGAACTGTGCCCAGACCCCCAAGACCCCACGACTGCATCCCCATCAGTACTGCTGGGCCAGAAGAACCATCCCAAGGTCCAACCTTTCTCTGAGGAGCTCCTAGCCATGAGCAAATGTCAGTCCTGGCCTGATTCAAGAGAGTCCATGGCAAAGAAGAGAAGGTGCCCTATAAGCCTATTAACCCAGAGCTGTGGGAAGGGGAGCCAGATGAGAAGAAGCCAGTGAATGGTTCCTGCCTAAGTGAAAAAACAAGAGGTCAACACTCCCAAGAAGATACAGTGGAGCAACATTAGTGGAGTCCACCTACATTCCTGTGAAGAAATGACAGAAATGGAATTCAGAATATGGATCGCAAATAAGATGAATGGAATTAAAAAGAATGTTAACCAACAAAAAGAAGCCAAAATGTTCAAGAAATTAATAAAGTCACTAAAAAGTTAGACAACATAAGAAAGATTATAATAGAGCTTACAGAAATGAAAGAGTGAGTTAGGGGATTTTATAACATAGCAGAATGATTTAACATCAGACTAAAGGAAGAGCAAGAATTTGAGACAGTGGACCAGTGCGTGCAGCTGTGCAGAGGTGTGGACACAGAGCTTCCATGTGGGACACAGCTTCATGCCTGGAGAGGAAAGAGAGGGAGAGCCAGCAAGGGAAGTCAACATTGGTGGAGAGGAAATTATGTCAGTTTAATGTCCTATTCAGACTCACTCCACATGGCGTCCCTGCACTCAAACATTGATTCCCCCACTCTGGAAATGACCAACAGACAGTTCTGATAGCACACACTCTAGATTTTCTTCCAGAACCTCCTGGGAGCATCAGAGTTACTTCCAAGACTCTCCCACTCTAGATGGTACATTGCTCTCTGTAGAGTTATCTCCTGGTGACATCTTGGGGGCTTCTCTGGCCATGCAACCCCTGAAATAGCAGAATCCAAGGGCCACCAGGATCAAGCCAGCCATGTCCATGTGGATGAGATTCTCCATGGTATCATCCTGGGGGTGTGGGGTTGGAGATTGTGGACAAGAGGTCAGAGAGCTCAGGAGAGATCAAAGTCAAGGGTCCCTGGAAGTTCCCCCAGGACACCATCCTGCCCTGGACAAGGCCTGACCTTCTGTGCCCAGCCCATGATCAAGAGCATCTCCTCACTCAGCAGTCCCAGGGTCTGACTTGTTCTGTGAGGGGGTAATGATGTCAACTGCTCCTGAGAATCAAAACAGATAGGAGGGGAGGGGAAAGAGCCCCAAGCCCAGTCTACCCCCTGAGCTCTGAATTCTGTGTCCCATCATGTCTCATGATATGACTTTTATAGAGCTTCTTAATAAACCCATTCTTGGCTGTGGTAGTTCCTCTAGTCTCCTCACTGAAGTATTTCAGCCTCTTTGTATTCTTTGAATTCGAACTTTGCTTTAGATTAACCTCAGAATTTTGCCAGATACTAAAGCAAGAAAAATGGGCCAAAAATAATTGAGCACTTGTATATTCTTTCTTCTGTCTGGAACACAGGACCACACCACATAATTTCCCCCAAAATGTACATTTCCAGTTATCAACTACTGAGGACCCAAGTTCCACGAATGAGGGGTTGATCCTCAGGGGTTCCTGAATGGTGGGAGCACAGAGGGGTGAATACCCGGGCTGCCTCCTCTTTACTCCATTTCAGCCTCAGCCAGCACAACTGGAGTCTCATCATTCCTTTAATCTCTTGCTAATTATTTTTTCATGTAGTTAGAAAAAGCCAGAATGAAATTCATACATGCATATATATATACATATATTTGAAGTGGTGGTGATGTCACAGGCTCATCAACAATATTTCTGGCTTTATAAAGAATTAATCTAGGAATTAATCAACAATATTTCTGGTTTTATAAAGAAGTAATGTAAAAACAAACTACATCAAAAACACTGAGAATATGACTTGGCACCTATAGCTCAGCTGCTAGGGTGCCAGCCACATATACCAGAGTTGGGGAGTTCGAATCCAGCCTGGGTCTGCCAAAAGAACAATGACAACTACAACCGAAAATAGCCAGGCATTGTGGTGGACGCCTGTAGTCCTAGCTACTTTGGAAGCTGAGGCAAGAGAATAACTTAAGCCCAAGAATATGAGGTCACTGTGAGCTGTGACACCTCAGCACTCTACAGAGGGCAACATAGAGAGACTCTGTCTCAAAAAAAGAAAAAATTGAGAATATGGATGAACATGAGTGTATATACTTGGAGACATGTGCACACATATATTCATATGTAATTTATATAATCGCATATAAATATGTATATGGTTAAAACTTTCAATATTTATTTAATATTGAAAATACATAAAGTGTAAAATTGGCATGCAATTTAGAAATAAATGTCTATTTTCTTGTAGTTTATATGCATTTTATAAGTAAGTTGGAGATCAATTAAAAGGCCAATGGAGAAGAATTCTATAGTGAAATAAAATGAATATAGTGAAACCAGTAACATTTTCATGTGTACCTATTGTTTTTAAAATATAAAGGAATCAAAGACTTCTTATGGATTTTTTTTTTTTTTTTTAGAGACAGAGTCTCACTTTGTCACCCTTGGTAAGAGTGCTGTGGCATCACAGCTCACAGCAACCTCCAGCTCTTGCGCTTAGGCAATTCTCTTGCCTCAGCCTCCCAAGTAGCTGTGACTACAGGCGCCTGCCACAACACCCAGCTATTTTTTTGTTGCAGTTTGGCCAGGGCTGGGTATGAACCTGCCAGCCTCAGTATATGGGGCTGGCACCCTACTAACTGAGCCATAGGCACTGTCCGACCTCTTATAAATTTTTAAAATAATTGAATAATTATTTAAATTGAAATGAATGTCCACAATTCCTGTGAATAAAACTTCAAAAACTCTCCTTAAGTTCATTAATACTCCTCCATATTAATGCCAAACTCCATTTGGCATTAAATTAAGCAAATGTATTAATTAAGTCCTAATGAAAATAATAAAAGAATTTACCTATTTTCAAATCATAAATCCATATCAGTTAAATTAAAATTATAAATTTATGTATTTATTAATTCCTTTACTTCAGAAAAGTAGAGAGCATCATTTGAAAAGCGAGCAGAGAAGATGCGGAGTAGAAATGACTCACACAAAGGACGTGCTGTGCTGTGCAGTGACAACCCCCCCACTGGCTCAGTGAGCAGGTGCAGGCCCCTCCTCACTCTCAGGTGTGCCCTGAGCACAGAGGCCATCATAGCGGTCCGTGCTAAGTGGCACCCACAGCCCCCGGGAGCCCCCGTCTGAAAGAGTGTCCAGTGTGGGCTCCACCCTCACCTCCGTCAGATCCCACCAATGCCTGAGCAGCCTCCTGTCCTGTTCTGAGAGGACTCAGGGAACCCCCGGTTTGTGGGTGAGGGACTGCATCCTAGGGGCTCTTGGAAATGAGAAATAAGAGCTGTTCAGGGGGCATTCATCTGTCCTCACTCCAAGTCGCCAGGCTGTCCTCCTTCTCCCCGGCCCCAAATCATCCTGTCACCTATCAGGCCTGGACGCCATACTCTGCTGACTCAGCCCATCCTCCTCTTCCTCACATACATCCTCCTAGACAGGGCAGGGGCCTGGGAGTCAGGCAGAGCTGTGTGGAGTGTGGATTCAGTAAACCAGCAGATGTCGTGTGAGGCATGAGAGATCCTGACCAGTAGAGTTCTGTAAATCTTCACTGTTTCATAATATTCTGGCTTCTAATAAAAACCTCATGCACCTGCCCACGTCTCCTGTCGCTTTCTAACCCTGACAAGTCTCAGTTATGGGTGGAGTAGAACAGGCCCAGAGACGGCTGGAGTCAGGAGCACATACCAGATGCTCCAAGGGGTCAGAAGGGAGGGTGTTTTGAGGTCACCCCTAGGTAGCTCCCCTTCATTCAGATGGGAACCCAGGGCAGGAGGAGACAAGGCTTTCTCAGAAGTTCCTGCTCCCAAGGGGAGGCAGAACGGATGCAGACTCCGCCCCTTCTAGCTCCTCCCACCCGACTCCTAGACTAAGCACCTGCCCTGTCCCTCCCTGCTCCTGATTCCTCATTGAGGTTAGGTGGCTCTTGGGGTCCTGCTCAGGGAGGGGCAGACCCAGCCACTACCCCCCCATCAGTTCGGGTCCCTCCTTCCTGCCTGAACCTTGGACACCTCCCGCCCAGACTCCCACAAAGGTCACAGCTGCTCCATCCTGAGAACCCAAGAAGCCATGGGCCCCACCGTTAATGTCCAACTTGCTCCCTGCTCCTCCAGGGAACAGACATTTTCCCCTCAATATTGAGAATGAGACTGAAATAAGTCTAGACACACTGGCCAGGTCAAATGAGACGCTCCCGCCCCCTAGTGGCCCATAGAGTAATTTTAGTGATAACCTAGGAGGTGAGAATTTTGACCCTATAAAATGAGGACACGACAGATCCAAGCCCACAGCAAACTCGGGGGCTCCCCTGTCCTGTGTGAGTCCGTGCGTGCATGTAGGTAGGGGTGTGTGGGAGTGTGTGTGTGTGTGTGTGTGCCTTGAGTATAAGTATGTGGGTGTTTGTGCGTGTGTCCATGCTCCATGCACATATGTGTAGCTGTGTGCTTTTGAGGTCAGCTACCTGCCCTGTCCCAGCTATGTCACTCTTCAGCCCCTCCTTTAAGCATCCCTGACACACATGTTCTGTCACAAACACTGACACAGCTCTAAGTCCTAAGACGAACAAGTTCATGTGCTCTGATGTGCAGCCCGGTGGTGATGGATGTGCTCATGAACTTGTGTTAATCATTGCACAGTGTACTGTATGAATAGATCAAATAATCATATTGTGTGCCTTGAATATATTCAATAATTGTTAACTGTTTTTTTAATAAAAAAGGAAAACCCTGACATCTCCTTTGTAGATCTTGTTTTCCCCACTCAGCTTTGAACAACTGTGAAGATAGAGAGAGAGTCTGAGTGATCTGTGGACCACAGGACCCAGCCAAGGCTGCCAGATATTAGATGTTTACAACTGTCTATTGATGCAAAAAGTAAAGCAGGACTCAGAGAACTGGCTCAGCTTTCAGCTGCCCATACTTAGTCCAGTCTCAAGGTCAGCAACTGAACTCTGGTCAGTAGGGTCAGCTGAGCAAATCATTGTAATGCGGTCTCTAGAGCAGATGGGGATTCACAGGAGGCATCTAGGACCAGCTGGGAGACAGCAACACTATTCAGGAAATCAGCTGGGTGGCTGTAGCTGGGTCTGTTTTGAAGTGTGCAGTTCTGGTTGGGTCTGTTTTGAAGCGTGCAGTTCGGTAGTGTGAAGTACATTCTCACTGGTGTGCACCCCCACCTCAGGTCATCTTCCTCAAATGAAACTGTGCCCATTAAACAACCTTACATTTTTTCTCCCTGCAGACCCTAGTAACCAATATTCTACTTCTTATTTCTACAGGGTTGACCATTCTAGATACCTCTTGTAAATAGAATCATATAATATTTGTGCTTTGTGACTGGTTTATTTCACTTAGCATTTCTTCAAGTTTAATCCATGGGTAGCATGTGTCAGTCAAAATCTCATTCCCTTTTAAGACTTAGAAGTAATCTACCATTTGTCTCTACCACCATTTGTATACCCATTCAACCATCAATAGACCTTCTGATTGTTTGTATTTTTTGGTAATTATGAGTAAAACCTTTATGTCAGGGGTGTATGAATAGCTGTTCAAGTCCCTTCTTTGATTTCTTTTGGATATGTAATGAGAAGTGAAAAAGCTGAATCATATGGTAATTCTGTTTAATTTTTTTGAGGATGGTCAAACATTGGGTTATTAATTATGCCATGTTAATTTTTTGTTTCTTAAATAAACCATAGGAGGCCAGGATTATTATTATTTTTATTCATTATCGAATCCCAAAATCCATTCCTATTAAGTGGCTACATATGGGCCTACAAATAAACAGGGAAGTGGTTAAATAAATGAGGCAGTGCTCTGGAGGGAACTTATGGCACAGAGAGCATGTGTCTTTCTTGTCCAGCAAGCAAAGCAGAACCATGAGACTTGGGCATCACTGACAATGAACACAAAGGGGCTGAGTTTCAGGAATCCTGAATACACCAGGAAGGAGATGCCCCTCAGCCAGTGGCCTGGGCTCTGCATCTGGGTCACCCTGTAGGATAAAATACCAGCTAGAGCATGAAAGGAGACAAACATGCTGACCAGAATGAGGACAGTGTGTGTGGCTCTAGTTTCATGAGCAGTTGTAGGGGAGGGGCTGCTGCTGTGGATGTGCTGGACTCTCTGCTTGTGCCTGTGCAGGACGAGGACCATGGAGCTGCTTGTCCAGGCCATGAGAGCCATAAAGACACCATCTGTGAAGGCGTAAATGGCTGTCACTACTGAGAAGACCAGCCTCCCTGGATAGGGTGAGGAGCAGTATCTATATATTTTTTTCCATACTCAGGTTTTTGCTATTTGTTGGGCCAGTTACATACTTTGCAATTTGAATATTTACCACCAGGTGCAAGATCCAGCAGAGCAAAAAGTGGAAAACTATGTACTGTGGGAATCTAATTTAAAGGTCCAGCCACCTAGAGATACTTGGACAAAACTTAATGGCCTGAAAGCCACTGAGGAAGCAGGTGGTGCTCAGGGAAACCCCTCTGGTCACTCTGTGTAAATAGAAGACAAGTTTATATTCAGCATCATCCAGGAAAGATTTCAGTCCAAAAGCTGCCCTTGTCTGAGGGACCCCTTCAGACCAGAGAACCAAGCTGTTAGCTAACACCAGCTGGTTGAGGTTCCGGTTTCTGGGTTTCAGTATCTTTTCAGTAATAATTGTGAAGTTATAAAAGCAAAGGAGTGTTCTTCTTAGTAAAGTATCTCAAGAATGGAAAAAATTATCCAA
>CAUYTI010136712.1:0-13259 GCA_963575145.1 Galago senegalensis
TGGGACCACAGGCGCCCGCCAC
This sequence comes from Galago senegalensis, assembly GCA_963575145.1. Taxonomy (NCBI): domain Eukaryota; kingdom Metazoa; phylum Chordata; class Mammalia; order Primates; family Galagidae; genus Galago; species Galago senegalensis. Next base: position 23 of record CAUYTI010136712.1, read on the forward strand.
AACGCCCGGCTATTTTTTGGTTGCAGCCGTCATTGTTGTTTGGCGGGTCCGGGCTGGGGATTCGAACCCGCCACCTTAGGTGTACATGGCTGGCGCCTTAGCCGGTTGAGCTATAGGCGTCGAGCCTATTTTTTTTTTTATTTTTATATAAACACTGAAGGTTAGGCTTGGTACAAACTAAATGCAACCTAAAACTGGCAATAAATAAAAGAATACTCCAACTTTCTACCTAATGCTAATCATTTTTATATGTGTTTAAAGAACAAGGCATATTAGAAATATGGAAATTAAGTTATCCAATGAGAAGTATAAAACAGATCAAGAAACATGCCATCTTTGATTCATGGCAGTGTTCTAATAGTTTATTTTTTCCTATGTTCAATTCTAGACAATGAAACTCTTACCATATTCTGTTGTGTTTTACCTTTTTTCTTTCATATTGTTACTCAAAATGATAATATTCTTTACTACATCATTAGCTCTACACTGATTTTTCATGTTTGGAGTTCTGTCAAATGTGGGTAACTTAAAATTCCGATAACTAGATTTTTTTAACCTTCATATTTAGTTTATCTTATAAACCCTGCTTGTAACTGATCACTGTAATCTTGCTGACATTATGCAGAGGGCAAAACTATAGCTTCAGTGTTTAAAAAGGGGGAAAAAATTAAACTAAATTAAAAGCAAAGTGTAAAAATATTATAGAAGGCAGAAGAGAACATAAGCACTGGCAAAATTCTAAACTTTTTGACACTGCACTGGGTAACTCATCCTCAATTTCACTAATCCCTTACAATCCCCCCTCATCCAAGCAGGCCATGCTTCTAATTTTACCCCAGAAATATGACATGCTAATTTTACTCTCCAAACATTTTATTATATTTTCTCCTATTTTATAAGTCTTAAGAATCTAAAGATCTTATAGGAAAGCAGCTTCAATACCAAGCAGGCTCTCTGAAAGAAAAAAAAGAAAAAGCATTCTCAATCTTGTTTTTCTTCTAAAACCTGTCTCTTAAAATTTTTAAGGTACTCTCTGTCTGGTTTACTCAATTACTAACATTTTAGTTAGTTTAGTTAATATGCAATTTAACATTTCAACACTATTTTATCTGACTATTTCCTCCCTGTCTTTCTAACGCTAACCTGATGTCCTCTGCATTTACTTTGAAAGTCTGAAGGTAAATTTTTAAAACAACCAAAAATAATAAGAAAACTCTTTCTAAAAATAGCTCCACATTAATCAATTCATAAATCATTTATAGGAAGAAAAGATGTCATTAGAAAGCTCCAAAATAAGAAATATTCTTGTTTTGGACATTAAACATTTGCTCGTCCACCTCCCTCATGGACACATGGCTCCTGACTACAGTGGCCATCATTAGGTAGCAGCCACAGAGGGGGCTACAGGTATCCCTGTGTCTTGGCATTAAACATCTGCTACATAAGCTCAGACTCTGTCAGGGCCCAGTACTACTGGCTGCCCAGGTTGGTTAGTGGGGCAAAGCTATGCATGAAGAAGTGCAGGCAGGGGACAGAGACCATGTTAACAGCCAGTTTCTATAGGCCAGACAGAGCTAGCTATGAAAGCACAGGCAGATGGTGACTCCACTCATGGTGGCAGATACCAGGTGGTTCATGTCACTGTAGGTGGGCGCGGTCAACTTTAGGGTTCTAAAGTAGATGTCAGAGGGATTTACTATCAATGCAATAGATTTCTGTGTTTTCTACAAGCTGACAAACTGAAAGGGTAGCAATCAATGTAGAGATCGACTTTGGTGTCTGGTGTCTGACACCTCAGGCAAGGGCACCACCCTTTCTCTTAATAATGTAAGTCTCAAACATCAAGATGTGAAAACATATCTAAGACGGTATATGTTTCCATCGTTCTGATAGAAAAGAAATAGAACTGTCAATTGAGAGATAGTTAAGATCAATTAAGCTCGAAATAAATTTTGAAGTCCATTTATAGGAAATATAGCTCAAAGTTAAATAACTGCTAGAACTTAGACAGGTAAGAGCATTCACATCAAAGGCAGAGATCTAAAGAATTTCACAGTTCCTACAGGCATTAAAGATACATATTCTAATACTGTCATTTTTGGAGTTAAATACCCATTTAATGGCATGAACATAACAGATATATCAGGAAAGTACTTGGAGGAAAAGGGAGTCTATATGTAAGTTAGAATTGTTTGGGGTAATCTCTAGAGAGAGCTGAGAAAAGGAATCATGTGAAAGGTATTTTATAAAGGAAGAAGATAAACACAATAAAAAGGATTCAAGGAAAAATCAGAATCCTTTAGAGAAGAGCAAGAAGGGTAATTCATAGGATCAAATATATAATTGAACACAGTCCTTTCTGTTTTAATATGATAAAATTAAACATCTCTTTCTCTCTGCCACTTTGCAAAAATAAAGAGGAAGAAACTTTCTGAAGAAAATATATCTTGAATGAAACTAAAATGCAGCTAAACTCCAACTCCAAAATATGAGGAAAGAACATAAGACAGCTTGAATCAGGCCAGGGAAGAAACCCAGAGACAGTGTTATTATCTTAAAAAGCACAAGAAATAGAGTTCTCCAAAACAAAGGTACACAACTTTGTGGGCAGAATAAACGAATCATTTTTAACAGTGGGATCCAGATGTGTTGAGACTGGTGGTAGAAACATAATGGACTTCATCCAGCCCTGACAAATGATAGAAAAGGTATGGCCGGACAAGGAGATATGAATAGCCAGTGTACTTGTATAAACTGTTGGTTTAGGAAGGTAGAAGAGACACTGGGTTCTATAGGAAGTACACAAATGATAATCTCTTCTCTGACTTGGGAGAAAAGGTGAAAACAACTCTCACCACAATACCTTGTACATGTATGATAAAGGAGGCCAGTGTGAAGTACAAAGGTCTCCTCCTAGCTCAGAGGATTTTTCTCAATGATCTTCAACACAGTCTTTCTGTAAATAGTGGGTCCAGCAGGAAATACATTCATTCAGAGATCAACAATGATCACTTGTAAAAAGAAACCAGCATCAAATCCAAACAATGCTACATGAAACTAAAAACGTGAATCCACAATTAATACTGACTGATCAATACCAAGACATGGCCTCATAAAGCTGTAAAGCTTTACAGAATAAAGGCATTCAGGCATCCAGCTAAATAAGTTATTATGAAGGGAAATAATCAGGTTTCAGTCTTCTGTAAGCAACATTCAAACTTAGGAAGCAACAGAGAATTGTCTAAAAGCCTTCAAGGAACTGCCCACCAAAACATTTCAGAAAGCAAGTACAGCTTAAGAATTTTATATATAGCCAACTATCAACCAAATGTATTAAAAAAGGTATTTTCTTATATGAAAAACCTTAGGGATTCTAGTTTCCACTAAATTATAAGCTAACAAGGATGGGATTTTGTTTTATGCCAGAATATTTTATCTTCACCCTTACTAAATGTAGTTTCCTTCCTTTAATATCTTCTATTTGATTGTTGAAGTATATATGAGAGCTATTGATTTTTATTTGTTAATTTGATATCCTATCACTTCACTGAATTCTCCTTCTACTTGTTGTACCTTTTTTAGTTGACCCCCTGTGTTTTCCAGGGATACAATCTTATAATCAGTAAATAAAGATAGTTTTATAGCTTTCTTCCCAATTCTTAAAGTAGTGATTTTTGTTCTCTTATCTAATACTTAGGTGTATTAGAAATAAGAAATAAACAAGAAATATATTAAAGCTACAAAAGGAAAATTTAGAAAACTCCATTTCTGAAGGACAACAAAGTAGACTACAGAGGTCTGAACAAAGACAGAGTATGTTCTTAGATAGAAAACTCTGGCAATATAAGGATGTCTAATCTCTAAGAGTTAAAGTACATATCTAGCACAATCCCAATAGAAATTGTAACAGATTTTGTCTAGAAATAGATAGTTAAGTCTAAAATTCATATTGTAAAATGATCAATTAAAAACAGCTGGGATAACTCTGAAATAGAAGTGTATGGAACTAAAGAAAGAAAGGAAGGGGCTGAGAATTGAGGATAAGAGGGAGACTTACTTTTCAGTGTATCTTTTGGAGTATTTATATTTTTTAACCAACTATGCAAATATACTATTTTCAAATAGTTAAAGGAATGGAAGGTAGGAATAAGCAAGAAGGAGAGTTCATAGGATTTCTAAGCCAAGGGATTGTGATAGTTGTGAAATACAATGGAAAACAAGACTACCAACCACAATTTGATGTTTTCAAAATACAAAGAAGGAAAGAAATTACAAAGAACGTAAGTATGAAACAAACATATTTTTAAGTATTACACCATCATTAAATCCTGAATGCATAAGGTAATAAAACCATGATTATAAAAAAAAGGGGGGGTTCTATAAAGTAGAGCCTAAGAATCACTAAGAGGGACAATAAATCCTGAATGTAAAGCTGTAAATGGATTAGTGAAGGCTGGCATCCTGAAATTGAAAACAGCTACTGGCCCTCCAAAATAGGAAAATATCTGAGAAACATGGTATATATAAGAAGAATATCTAGAAATGTTCCAGTAATCCAAGGCATTCCATCCTGTGTGTCACTCTAGAAGACTAGGGCCTTAAAGAAAACCTTGGAAAATACAAAATGGTATTAACCCTTCACTGTGATTTTCTCATTCAGAGCTGCTTTCCACTGTTTTACCTGGACAGTGCCTTCCAAACATTTCTTCCTCCATCACCCATGGCTCTTCTTCTTGCTCCAACTTAAATATCACAGCTGGTTTGGTGACTTGACAGCCTATGGAATAGCAAAGGGCATAGATGTTAATGCTGGAGACAACCATACAGATCTTGAACCGAGTCCAACCTTGAGGGCTTATGAAAGAGGAAGATGAATGAACTTCCACAACAACACAGGCTAATTAGCCTTCACCCTGAAGACTGTACATATAATCTTGAGAAGAAAGTAAAGGACAGACTCATCTGACAAGTTAAAATCTTCACATATTTCAGAAATGGAAAATAATTCTCTATTAAATTGCAAAGCTACTCTTACCCACTGTGACTAGGTTGCTATAGTTCTCCAACATCACATCCCGGTACAAGATCCTCTCAGCAGGTTTCATTTGCTGCCACTCCTCCTTGGTGAGGTCCACAGCCACATCTTTAAATGTCACTGTCACCTGTAAAAACACAGGAATTCCTGATTATTTTGAAGTCATCAAAATCAGACATTGTGATCAAAATGTCTAAGAACTCGTTTAGTTTGGGCGGCTCCTATGGCTTAGTGAGTAGGGCACTGGCCCCATATACTAAGGGTGGCGGGTTCAAACCCGGCCTAGCCAAACTGCAACAAAAAAACAGCTGGACGTTGTGGTGGCCGCCGGTAGTCCCAGCTACTCAGGAGACTTAAGGCAAGATAATTGCCTAAGCCCAGGAGTTGGAGGTTGCTGTGAGCTGTGACACCACAGCACTCTACTGAGGGCAACAAAGTGAGACTCTGTCTCTACAAAAAAAAAAAAAGAACAGGTTTAGTAAGTATCCAGCAGTCAGAATTCATTAAAACTATTTATTCAATATCCAATATCCTGTTTATCAGGTATTCATATCTACCAAATTGTGGCTCAGATGCCACAGACTATCATAGTTTTTACCAAGTTTTAGATTTTCTGATTACAGTAAATGGTTCTTTATTTGCTTTATGCCCTTTAGGACAATTTCCAAAAACTTTAATTTTCTAAAAATGTTTTCACCAGTGTTTGTCTAATTTATTAGACTTATTAAGTTTTTGTTTTTGTTTTTGAGACAGAGTCTCAAGCTGCTGCCCTGGGTAGAGAGGGCTGTGGTGTCACAGCTCACAGCAACTAAGTCTTGGGCTCAAGTGATCCTCTTGCCTCAGTTTTCCTATTTTAGTAGAGATGGGGTCTTGCTTTTTTGCTCAGGCTAGTCTCCAACTCGTCAACTCAAGCTACCCACCTGCCTCAGCCTCCCAGAGTGCTAGGATTACAGGCGTTAGCAGACTTATTAAGTTGTATATATTTTGTGCAGTTACACTTATTTTACTGGGATCAGGTACATGGAATACCTTACATTTATATTCCCTTCCTTAACTCTGATCTTTTTGTTTCTGTGGCCTCAACTCCTTCCTAAGGGGCCTGGTGAGTCAGGCCTACAAACAATAAAATCTGTTTAAGTGTGCTTTTATTAATCCAGGATAATGTGCTTACTTTCCAACCTCATTCAGGTATAGCATCACGTGACAGAGGACTCCCCAATCTTAATTCAAGCATTCTAGCAGACCCCTTATCTTAACTCGATTATCTCTTCCTACTGACTCCAGGTCCTTAGCCAAAGCTTAATTCTTATAACCAACTGCCAATTAAAGAATCCCTACAACTCACCTACGACTTGTAAGCTCCCACTTAATAAGATATCCTGCCTTTTCAGTCTAAACCAATGGATACTTTTCATGTTATTGATTTATGGTTTTAACTGTAATTCTTACTTCCATGAATATAGAAAAACAAACCGTATCCCTACTGCCCCAGGTATATTTTCTCAAGACCCCTGAGACCATGTCCCCTGGGCTGCAGTCATACATATTCAACTCAGAATAAACAAACCTCTCACAGAGTTTGGGTTTCTTGGTCAACAATACCGAGTGCCCAATGTAGACCCCCTGAAGGAGGCACCTGATTGGAGTGAAGGTACCAGGACAGGCTCATTGATTCCCACCCAAATCTGCCCTAAATTCAAGTTTCTCCTTGAGTAGAACCTGATTAAGTCTTCCTGAGCCCTGAACCTCCCACTCTTAGTTGATGGTCTTGGTTGATTTTTAGATGTTGATTGGGTAATGGATCACTTGAGCAAAGGAATTTGAGACCTGCATGGGAAATAATGAGACCCTATCTCTACTGAAAATAGAAAAACTGAGGAAAGAAGTTTGCTTGAGCCCAAGCCCTGGAAGTTGCTGTAAGCTATAATGCCACAGCACTCTAGTCAGATTGCCAGAGTGGAAAAAAAAAATGAAAGAAAGGCAAGGGAACACCCCCTTCAGGCTGATTATGTTTGATAATTACTATACCTCTACTTGCAAGTATTTGTGTAAATGGAAAGATCTTACTAAGGATGACCAAGGTCTAAGGTTTCCAAAATGGGGGGCTTCCAATATTCTCAAATTGGTTTTCTTGCATACTTAATTAGAGAAGGCTCCAAATCAAAAATATGAACAGAATAGGGAGCAGAGCACAGTGGCTCACACCTGTAATCCTAGCACTACGGGAAGCCAAGGTGGGCAAATCGCCTGAGTTCACAAGTTCGAGACCAACTTGAGCAAGAGCAAAAACAGCCCCCTAAAAAAACAGCCTGGCATTGTGACAGGACCTGTAGTCCCAGCTACTCAGGAGGCTAAGGCAAGAGAATTGCTTGAGCCCAGGAGTATGAGGTTGCTGTGAGCTATGATGACATGGCACTCTATCAGGGGCAACAAAGTGAGACTCTGTCTCAAAAAAAAAAAAAAAATATATATATATATATATACGGGTAATCCTAGAGCAGGCACCAGGAATCATCCAAAAGACAAATGATAAACTTGCCTCTTTCTAGGAAGTTAATTTAAAAAAAAAATCTGAGACTGTCTTGGGATTAAAGAAACAAGCAAAAACCACTTCTGAAATCTGGAAGGCACCAGGAACTGTCTCTTTTTCTGCTCTTCTGAAACCTGAACTTACTTGTTCAGACAACCTCATCCTTCTTCCTCCTCCTTCTCCTACTTCCTCACACCTCAAACCGAAAAAAGCCCAGACATAGTTAGAGAAGAAGATAAAATAGTGATTGCTCCTTTTAGATGGAAGGAGGAGAGGAGATCCTAATATGTTGTTCACAACCTGGACCAAATAAGAGGTAAGGGACCAGGTAACTGGATTCTCCAAGCCAACTCAAGACCCCCTTATGTTTTCCTCTTGAAAACAGTAAATTATATTAATAGTTCACCTAAATTTAAATATCTTTGATTATGAAAGATAGAAAAAAAATTTCACTGAATTCTTGTCTAACTAGTCTATAAATTCTTTTCCATTCGAATTAAAATCTCCAACAAGACTTCTTAGAACTAGATAAACTGATTCTAAAATAGAAATGGAAGCACACAGGTCCCAAAGTAGCTGAGAAATTTTTGAAAAATTAAGTTCAAATATGTGAAGGGAAGTGGAGAAATCCTTACCCAAGCAAACAGGGTTATTATAGTTATAGTGATTAAAATAATCCAAAACATGGCTTGGAACCCATAACACAGTGGTTATAGTGCCAGCCATATATATTGCGGCTGGTGGGCTCAAGCTCGGCCCAGGCCAGCTAAACAACAATGACAACTGCAATAAAAAATAGCCAGGCATTGTGGCAGACGCCTGTAGTCCCAGCTACTTGGGAGGCTGAGGCAAGAGAATTGCTTAAGCCCCAGAGTTTGAGGTTGCTGTGAGCTGTGATGCCATAGCACTCTACCCAGGGTGACATAGTGAGACTCCATCTCAAAAAAAAAAAAAATGCGGGCGGCACCTGTGGTTCAAAGGGGTAGGGCGCCAGCTCCATATGCCGGAGGTGGTGGGTTCAAACCCAGCCCCAGCCAAAAACCACAAAAGAAAAAAAAAACTAAACTAAAAACAAAAATAAATGCATGTGTGACTAATAATTTGGAATTTTCCAATAGAAGATGGCCATTACCCCCAAATTCTGCAAAAATATCTGCAAATTTGAATTATCAATTTCTTTAGGATATTATTTTTATTATTTATTTATTTATTCATTTTTTGTGACAGAGTCTCACTCTGTTGCTCTAGGTAGAGTGCTGTGGCATCATAGCTCACAGCAACCTCACACTCTTAGGCTTAAGAGATCCTCTTCCTTCAGCCTTCTGATTAGATAGGACTGCAGGTGCATACCACAACATTTGGCTAATTTTTTTTATTTTTTAGTAGAGATGAGATCTCACTCTTACTCAGGCTGCTCTTCAACTCTTAAGCTCAAGCAATCCACCTGCCTTGGCCTCCCAGAGTGTTAGGATTACAAGCATGAGCCATACTGCGCCTGGCCTTGGGATATTATTTTAAAATAGTTTTTGTCCACCTACATTTCTTCCAATTGCTTGTTCATGTTCTTCACTTGATTTTCTATTTTCTTAATTACTGGTTTTTAAGGACCGTTCATATTATTTTTGCTGTATTTCACCTTTGTCGTTATACAGTGTTTGTGGTTGTTTATCAAAGAAAACAATCGATTTTATAAACCCAAATCAGGGAAACTTTTCCTTCATCCTATGAGCTACATGTTAAACTAAAAAGGAGGCCAATGAATACAGTGAACACAGCCCAAAACTGTCTCAGGTAGGAAAGATTATATAGCTGATATGATTAACAGTAACTATCATTTAAGGAGCACTTACTATATACATTTAACCCTCCCAACATTCCTATGGGATAAGTACCATTATTATCCCCATTTATAGAAGATATACCAAACATAAAGAGATTAAGGAACTTGCCTGTAGTCATGCACTTTATAAATCACTGAGCCAAGATCCGAACCCAAGTCTGTCCAGGGCTAGAGAACCATAGTACCAATAGGAGAAATAACTGGATGAGCCTTTTGACTTGCAATTACAAGAAATACAATAGAAAATATACAGATCTTACATATAAGATCCTGTATTTCTTATAATTGCAGAAGTCAAACATGACTTGAGTATTATAATTTTAATACATTTTCATTCTAAAAACATGTGTACTTTTTTTTGGCACCATGAGTATATAAGATAATTTGAAAGATGTGAGTTCCATTTATTAACTGACTGGGCTTAAAATTCTAAGAATTAAAGAATTATTGTTGTCCTTTAGTACCCAGGGGGAACTGATTCCAGGACCCTACATAGATACCAAAATCCATAGACACTCAAGTCCCTTGTATAAAATGATATACTATTTGCATATAACCAAGGCCTATCCTACCATATACATATACTTTAAGTCATTTCTAGATTACTTATAATACCTAATACAATGTAAAAGCTATATAAATAGTTGTTATATTATATTGTTTATGGGAAAATGACAATAAAAAATGATGTTATTTTCAGTATAAATGCAACCAGCTATTTTTAAAAAATATTTTTGATCCCCAGTTGGTTGAATATATGGATACAGAACTCATAAAGATGGAGGGCTGACTGTATTTCAGAATTTCTTTTTGACCTAGGTGCCAATGAAAAATTTTTCTTTCCTTAAACAGTTTTACATTTTCCCTCATAAATAGTATAAATTATGAAATAAATTTTTGTGTCCCCATTTGCTTTGACTCTTCAGATCATATTCAAACTTGGATTCAACTTTAGTAATTCTTTATGTACCTTCTTTTGGATAGCCATATCCCAGATTTCCCCCGGTTCTGATTTTCTATCTGTACTTTTCTTCACTTTGTTTGATATGGATTTAGTTTTTCCAGCTTACTGGTAAGTTATAGCAACCCACTGTAACTGCATTTAAAAATAATGCAGCAAATAAATAAATGCTTAAAACGTACAAGAGATCTGGTTGTATCCTCTTCTTCCTTGGACAGGAAATAGTCCTGAGAACACCAAGCTGAGGGAAAACAAATAAAACAATTTGCTTCAGGGTTCCAGAAAAAGAAATACAGAAATCTTTAGTACTAGGTGGCTATAAAACCCCCTACAGATGAATAATCCTTGGAGCCATAAGAAATGTTAACAACCATTTCGTTACAGAGACACTGAAACCTACACAGATGACTAATTTTACCATGTGGGGTCTGAAAGAGATTTTTAAAGGGCTAAGTAGAGGATACTCAATGAATCTACTGGCAATACAGTATTTCATTAGGGCAATGCTGTTCTATTCCCAGTAAGAAATTTATCTTACATATCTAATAATAAATACCAGAAAGACTTAAAGATTAGGATAGTCTTTTTTTTTCTTTTTAGAGACAAAGACTCTCACTATGTTGCCCTCAGTAGAGTGCTGTAGCTCCACAGCTCACAGTAATCTCAAACTCTTGGGCTTAAGTGATTCTCTTGCCCCAGCCTCCCAAGCAGCTGGGACTATAGGTGCCTGCCACAACGCCCAGCTATTTTTTGTAGCAGTTGTCGTTGCTGTTTAGCTGGGCGTGAGCCAGGTTCTAACCCACCAGCCTCAGTGTATGTGGCTGGTGCCGTAACCACTGTGCTACAGGCACGAAGTCTTTTTTTGTGTGTGAGACAAGAGTTACTATGTCACCTTGGTAAAGTGCAGTGGCATCACAGCTCACAGGAACCTCAAACTCTTGGGCTTAAGTGATTCTCTTGCTTCAGCTTCCCAAGTAGCTGGGACTACAGGCACTTGCCACAACACCCAGCTATTTTTTTTGTTGTTGCAGTTGTCATTTTTGTTTAGCTAGTCCTGGCCGGGTTCAAACTTGCCAGCCTCAGTGTACGTGGCTGGCACCATAACCACTGCGCTACTAGCTCAAGCCAGGATAGCCTTTAAAATGATATTTTTAAGCTGGAGAATATGGAGATATTTCTAGTCTCAGCTACTTAGGCTAAGGCAGGAAGATTGCTTGAGTCCACAAGTTCAAGGCCAGCCTGGGCAAGATAGCAAGATCCCATCTTGAAAAAAAAAAGAAAGAAAGAAAAATTTTTATTATAAAGAATTTCAATAAGGCTTGGCGCCTGTGGCTCAAGCAGCTAAGGCGCTAGCCACATACACCTAAGGTCGTGGGTTCGAATCTCTAGCCTGGGCCCACCAAACAACAATGATGGCTGCAACCAAAAAATGGCCGGGTGTTGTGGCGGGCGCCTGTAGTCCCAGCTACTTGGGAGGCAGAGGCAGGAGACTCGCTTAAGCCCAGGAGTTGGAGGTTGCCGTGAGCTGTGATGCCATAGCACTCTACCCAGGGGGATAGCTTGAGGCTCTATCTAAAAAAAAAAAAAAGAATTTCAATAAATTAAGTAAGAATTCAGAAAAATATCTTGATCAGAGACTGGTTAAAGGCAATGAAAACATTCATAAATTCATATGATAGAATGAAATACAGTCATAACTTTAAGAAAATTTTTTGTTAATTTTTAAAAATTTTTACCTGATTTATGTTTTAATAACCTGATTTATCTTTTACCCTAAAAAATTTAGGAACTTCTGGTTAAGTATGGAAGATTGAAAACTTGCAATCTTATTTCTGCTCTCTCTCAAACCCAACCACAAGTTAGTAAAAGAACAAAAGAAGTTAAAACTATTAAGGACAAAAAAAAAACTTATAAGGACAACTTATAAGGACAAGGCCTTGAACTTGTGGACTCAAATATAGAAGACTTCAGCATATAAATGATGACAGAAAAATTTTGGAAGCTAAAGAAGAGATAGGTAAGTTGTATCTAACTTAACCAGAAAAAGCTAAAGCTTAAGTGAGAGTAGGGAGAAGACAGGGAAGCTATGGCAGGACCCTAAAAAGGCTCAGGAATAGAACTATGTATGTCTGCAGATAGGAGTTTAGGATTAGTGTTAAAAAAAAAAAAGAACTGAATGTTAAGATGTTCTTAAGAAGATGTTAAGATGCCTTCTTTCACCTCACAATGGAAATAGAAGGTTAGAGAGATTTTTTTTCTCTAGATACGCTGATTGAGACAGGCTCTGGATTTCAAGCATACCAGATCCAGATAAAGATGGGGTCAAAGCAATGTAGAGAAAAAATAATTAAGTGAAAAAGTCCTTATATTACAAAATAAGTCATCCCCTCCCTAATCTGCTTTCTTTGTTTGCCTCCAAATAAGAAGGAATTCTGGCCTATACTTCTCAAGCAGAATCTGGGATTTCTTGCTGGGGAAACTGACTAGCCTAAAAGAAAATACCTATGGATCCTGACATTTGTCCAACCTCCAACCTCCAATAAAATGCTATGTTAGAAAAAAGGACAAGGAGTACAGTGTGTTGGGGCACAGGTGACAAGAAAGGAGTTAGGTAGTAAAAAAGAAAAAAAAAAAAAAGCTGGCTTATTGCCTGTGGCTCAAGCGGCTAAGGCGCCAGCCATATACACCTGAGCTGGCAGGTTTGAATCCAGCCTGGCCCGCCAAACAACAATGACGCCTGCAACCAAAAAATAGCCGGGCGCTGTGGCAGCACCTGTGGTCCCAGCTACTTGGGAGGCGGAGGCAGGAGACTCGCTAGAGCCCAGGAGTTGGAGGTTGCTGTGAGCTGTAATGCCACAGCACTCTACCCAG
>CAUYTI010136714.1:0-16731 GCA_963575145.1 Galago senegalensis
TTGAGACAGAGCCTCAAGCTGTCCCCCTGGGTAGAGTGCCATGGCATCACAGCTCACAGCAACCTCCAACTCCTGGGCTCAAGCGAGTCTCTTGCCTCCACCTCCCAAGTAGCTGGGACCACAGGTGCCCGCCACAACGCCCGGCTATTTTTTGGTTGCAGCCATCATTGTTGTTTGGCAAGTCTGGGCTGGGGATTCGAACCCGCCACCTTAGGTGTACGTAGCTGGCGCCTTAGCCGCTTGAGCTATAGGCGCCGAGCCAGCAACTGCAAACTCTTGGGCTCATGCCATCCTCTCTCGGGTAGCTGGGACTATAGGAGCACATGGTAACAACTGGCTAGTTTTTCTGTTTTTTAGTAGAGACAGGGTCTACTCTTGCCCAGGCTGGTATGTAACTTTGGAGCTCAGGCAATTTCACTTGTCTCAACCCCAGAGTGCTAGGATAACAGGTGTGAGCCACTGTGCCTGGCCTATAAAGGATATATATTTTTTTGAGACAGAACCTCAGGCTATTGCTCTGGGTAGAATGCCATGGCATCATAGCTCACAGCAACCTCCAACTCCTAGGCTTAAGTGATTCTCTTGCCTTAGCCTTCCGAGTAGCGGGGACTATAGGCGCCCGCCACAATACCCAGCTATCTTTTGGTTGTAGTTGTCATTGTTTGGCAGGCCTGAGCCAGATTCAAACCCACTAGCTCTGGTGTATGTGGCTGACGCCTTGGCTGCGTGAGCTAGTGCCACCTATAAAGGATATTTTTAAGAAGGCCTAAAATAAGTCTCATGTTCCAGTATGTTTAAGTTTTGTTTTAATCACATAGTCAATGACAGAAAAAAAGACATTCAGGATGTATGTTTTAGAGATAAAGGTCAGATGTCAAATAGTATTTGTATATAATGTTCACTTTTGTTTAAAGAAACAAAAACTGTGACTCATGTACCCCCAGGAAAGCACTAAAAAGCACAGACTACAAGCTGTTACCAGTAGCTTTAAATTTTTTTCTTCTGATTTTTTTTTTTTTTTTGGAGACAGGAGCCTCAAGCTGTCCCCCTGGGTAGAGTGCTGTGGCATCTCAGCTCACAGCAACCTCCAACTCCTGGGCTCAAGAGAGCCTCCTGCCTCTACTTCCCAAGTAGCTGGGACCACAGGTGCTCGCCACAACACCCGGCTATTTTTTGGTTGCAGCCGTCATTGTTGTTTGGAGGGCCCAGGCTGGATTCGAACCTGCCACCTTGGGTGTATGTGGCTGGCGCCTTACCCACCTGAGCCACAGGCGCCAAGCCTTTTTTTTTTTTTTTTTTTTTGAGACAGAGCCTCAAGCTGTCCCGCTGGGTAGAGTGCTGTGGTATCACAGCTCACAGCAACCTCCAACTCCTGGGCTCAAGTGAGTCTCCTGCCTCAGCCTCCCAAGTAGCTGGGACCACAGGCGCCTGCCACAACTCCCAGCTATTTTTTGGTTGCAGCCATCATTGCTGTTTGGCGGGCCCAGGCTGGATTTGAATCTGCCACCTTAGGTGTATGTGGCTGGTGCCACTTGAGCCATAAGCGCTGAGCCCTCTTCTGATGTTTTAATTCTTCTATAATGCTCATATATTGAAAACCACAGATTTCTAATCAAAGAAACACCTGCACATAATTTAAAAAATTAAATATTTAGAAAACAAAAGCAACCATTCTCTGACCAGCCTTTCCTCACCCGGATTTCCCTCCTTTGAGGAAAAGTACTTTCATGTCTTTTATCTGTTTCTTCTGGTATTTACTTCTGTGTTTCTGAATTGTAACCTATATTTTGATTTATCAGTTTTAGACATGGTCTCTGGACATCTTATTAACATAGAGAAGAATTCTGATCCCTGAGACCCCATTTCTAGCAATGTCATCACACAACTGTTGGTTCATATTATATTAACATTATTATGCTTATACACATAGATATTCATTCCTGGCAGGTGTAGTGGCTCATGCCTGTAATTCTAGCACTCGAGAAGGCCAAGGTGGGTGGATTGCTTCAGCTAAGGAATTTGAGACCAGCCTGAGCAAAGTGAGACCCTGTCTCCACTAAAAATAGAAAAACTAGCCCGCCATTATGGTGTGCTCCTATAGTCCCAGCTACTCGGGAGAAGATGGCTTGAGCCCAAGAATTTGAGGTTGCTGTAAGCTATGATACCATAGCCTGGACAAAAGAGTGAGGCTCTGTTTCCAAAAAACCAAACCAAAACAAAACAAAACAAAAAACACTTTATGGATACAAAGGATTACATATTTCTTGCTTCTGGTGGGCAACAGTGGCCTGAACCTTTTCTGTGTCTACAGCTTTTCTGTGTCTCTTACCTTTTTTTTTTTTTTTTTTTGAGACAGTCTCAAGCTGTCACCCTAGGTAGAGTGCTATGGCATCACAGCCTACAGCAACCTCAAACTCCTGGGCTTAAGCGATTCTCTTGCCTCAGCCTCCCAAGTAGCTGGGACTACAGGTGACCACCATAATGCCCAGCTATTTTTTGGTTGCAGTTGTCATTGTTGTTTAGCAGGCCCTGGCCGGTTTGAATCCACCACCCTAGGTGTATGTGGCTGGCGCCCTACCGAATGAGCTACAGATACTGCTTCCTTTGGGAGCTTTCAGCAATCCAGCTACCTTAGCCTCCTGCAGTGCCAGGATTATAGGCATGAAGCACTGTGCCCAACTAAAGCCCAGATTTTCATTCAGACAATGCTGAGGTGTTACAAGTGTTGAACTGAGGCAAGGTCCTTATGCTGCTGCAGAAGCTGACACCCTCAGGGCACAGAGCACCAGCCCAGGGAGCCCACAAGAAGGCACAAGATGCAGAGAACCACAGATTCTAACCTCTTTTCATTTTCTTTTTAGTAGGCTCCAAATCCTCCTGATCTCGAGTTTCCATCAAAGAGGAAGGTGCTCCTGTTCTGTCTGGGAGAGTCAACACAAAGCCAGAGATTTCATCATTTGTCACAAGCGAACCACATCCTTTTGGGGATGTGGATGCACCCCCAGACCCTGTGAGTGGGAATAAGACACTTTCTTATTTATCCACCTCACGAGAGAACACTTCAGGTCAAAACTGGTACAGCTTACAACCAAGATGTCACAGTCTAAGAAATGATGTATAGCTTACTAGAAATACTTGTTCACTCAACACACTGTCTTAAAAGTATCTGTGCTTATCACTTATGCTAGGTGGAGCTGGGGGTGGGTAGCTGCAGAGATGTTTGTGACTAAGATCAACCCTTCAGTACCAAGTCGAACACAGGGCACAAGTCTAGCACATCATGCACATTATATCAAACTACTGAAACAGAGATCTATGGGCAGCACCTGTGGCTCAGTGGGTAGGGCACCGGCCCCACATACCAAGGGTGGTATGTTTGAACCGGGCCCTGGCCAGCTAAAACAGCAGTGGCAACTGCAACAACAACAACAAAAATAGCTGGGGATTGTGGTGGGCACCTGGAGTTCCAGCTACTCAGGAGGTTAAGGCAAAGTATCGCTGAAGCCCAAGAGTTGGAAGTTGCTGTGAGCTGTGATGTCACAGCACACTACCGAGGGTGACAAAGTGAAACTCTGTCTCAAGAAAAAAAAGTTTATAATATAATATGACACATATCTAGTTTATAATAGCCTAACTATTATTGCCTGATAAAAAAGGAAATTGGGGATCGGCGCCTGTGGCTCAAGTGGCTAAAGGACCAGCCACATACACCTGAGAGGGTAGGTTCGAATCTAGCCTGGGCCGGCCAAAGAACAATGATGGCTGCAACCAAAAAAAAAAAAAAAAAAAAAAAAAAAAAAAGCCAGGCGTTGTCGTGGGCACCTCTAATCCCAGCTACTTGGGAGGCAGAAGCAGGACACTCACTTGAGCCTAGGAGTTGGAGGTTGCTGTGAGCTGTGATGCCACAGCACTCTAACCCAGGGTGACAGCTTGAGGTTCTGTCTCAAAAAAAAAAAAGAGGAAATTGGCCTAAAGCAGCTAAAAGAAAACAGAACAGTTTGAAGGATAAATTAACTCATACTAACAGAAGAAAAGAGATAGCTTCCTGAGCTGGCTACTGGCCACTCTCTAGCCTAGCACCCATTCACACCATGAGAGACTGACCTCCTCAGCAAGACTTGTCATCTCCAGAATAAAGGTTACATTAATGCTATCTCCCTGACAGGCTCCACTGTGGTAAGAATTGACTTACAGCTTATAAAAAGCACTTAGCCGCTCGGCGCCTATAGCTCAACCAGCTAAGGCGCCAGCCACGTACACCTAAGGTGGCGGGTTTGAATCCCCAGCCCGACCTGCCAAACGATGGCTGCAACCAAAAAATAGCCAGGCGTTGTGGCGGGCGCCTGTGGTCCCAGCTACTTGGGAGGCTGAGGCAAGAGACTCGCTTGAGCCCAGGAGTTGGAGGTTTCTGTGAGCAGTAATGCCACAGCACTCTACCCAGAGGGACAGCTTGAGGCTCTGTCTCAAAAAAAAAAAAAAAGCACTTAGCATACTATTTCACATTTAGAAGGCGCTATAATTATCTTGTTAGTATATAAATACTTAATCATACTTATTGGAAAAAAAAATTTTTTTTTTGAGACAGAGTTTCACTATGTTGCCCAGTAGAGTGCTGTGGTGTCACAGTTCACAAGAACCTCAAACTCTTGGGCTTCAGTGATTCTTGTCTCACCCTCCGAAGTAGCTGGGATTACAGGCGCCCACCACAACTCCCAGCTATTTTTTTTGGTTATAGTTGTCATGGTGTTTGGCAGGCCTAGATGGGTTTGAACCTGCCAGCTCTAGTATATGTGGCCGGCTCCCTAGCTGCTGAGCTACAGGCACCAAGCCCAGATAGAAAAAAAAAATTTTTTTTTGGAGACAGAGTCTCACTTTGTCTCCCTTGGTAGTATACTGTGGCGTCATAGCTCACAGCAACCTCCAACTCTTGGGCTTAAGTTATTCTCTTGCCTCAGCCTCCCAAGTAGCTGGGACTACAGGCGCCCACCACAATGACCAGCTTGACAATGTTGTAGTTGTCATTGCTGTTTTAGCTGGCCAGGGCCAGGTTTGAACCCGCCACCCTCAGTATATGGGGCCGGCACCCTATCCACTGACCCACAGGTGCTGCTCCTAGAAAAATTTTTATTTAAAAATTGTATAATATATAAATGGATTGCCCTTTAAACATAGAACATTATTTAAAAATTCACAAAACTTTATCACTCAGTTTACACACTGTGCTATGCATCTGGAAGGGATAAATGGAAAACACTGGGGAAGTAGATTTTCTTTATAGGCCAGAGCTGTGCTGTTGGGTGCTTTTTTTTTTTTTTTAAGAGACAGAGTCTCACTTTGTTGCCCTTAGAGTGAGGCAAGTGAGGCGGCATCACAACGCACAACAACCTCCAGCTCTTGGGCTTAGGTGATTCTCTTGCCTCAGTCTTCCTAATAGCTGGGACTACAGGCACCCACCACAATGTCCGGCTATTTTTTGTTGCAGTTTGGCCAGGGCCAGGTTCGAACCAGCTACCCTCAGTATATGGGGCCGGCGCCCTACTCACTGAGGCACAGGCGCCGCCCCGGTGCTTTGTTTTTGAAGAGGGTCTGATAATATCCAAAAAACAGTGTGTGAAGCTACAGATGTGGTTTACCAAGGCAGATAGTTGGCAACCTGTGCTTGTTGTACTTGAAATGTCACTTCTTGCGACCAACTATGCAGCGTTAGCACATACCCTAGCTGTGCACACTTCTCGGTTTTAGGGGCCCTGGACATTACTCTGAAGGGGCCTAGAGAGTTTGGAAAACTTCAGCCATCCAGGTGGTTATTCAAATATGGCATGTTTTCATCTTAAAAGGTGACTGCATTTTCTTTCACTTTTGAATCTAAGGTAACAAAGTTTAAACAAAGGCAGATTAAATGGGCCTTTAAGAAGTTGGAGTTACAGTTTAGAAGTGTATAGGAGACAAGTTGGTAGGAACTTTTTCTGCCACTGATTTGGTGTAAACAGCTTGTCTTATCTCCAGAAGCAAGGAGTAAAAACTGCACAGCATAAGCATCTTTAATGGGCATCTGAGAAGTCTTCCTATGTGTCCTGAAAAGTCACAGCATCACTGTTCAGATGCCTGGAATGTCATTAACCTGAGGATTTGGCTTATGAAAGGGCCTCTGGAAAAGGAAGAGGGCAGATCCCATCAATCCTAAAGAGGACCAGAGGCACTGGGCTGCCAGTATGAAGAAGGATACTGGAGAAAAACCAAATTAACAAAAAGAGAAACAGGCTTAGCTTAAGTTCCAAGTAGGAGACTGAGTCTCTGCCCCTAAATCCCACTAGATTACTTAAAGAGATATAAAAAGAAGGGACATCTTGTTGCAGAGCAGCCAGACTGGCAAGTGAGATGGAGGGAGCAGATTTCTCCCTGTCACTGACCAATTGATAGATCATCTGAAAAAAGGTCTTTCTTTGAGAGGCTCTCTGTTGGCAATAAGATATGCCTTAGCCTATCCTGGACTGGGTATTCTTGGACTTTGTGTTATGGAAACCAGCTTTTTTGTCACATCCAAACACATCTGAATTGAGATTTAGAAGATGTTCTGTCCATAAGAAACCTGCAGACTGTTGTGTGACATAAAAACAAGACAGCTCAGCATTTTAGGAATAAATAACAATTTTCCCAAAGCTAGGTGAAGCAAGCTATAAAACCTCACTGAAGACTATCGAAGAGCTTAATAAATAGGGAGTTATACCATTTGCCCAGGTACTATAAAAGTTTCAATTCTCCCCTGATCAAAACATCAAAAATAGGGCGGTGCCTGTGGCTCAGTGGGTAGGTGCCAGCCCCATATACTGAGGGTGGTGGGTTTGAACCCAGCCCCAGCCAAACTACAACCAACAAATAGCCGGGCGTTGTGGCAGGCACCTGTAGTCCCAGCTACTCAGGAGGCTGAGGCAAGAGAATCGCTTAAGCCCAGGAGTTGGAGGTTGCTGTGAGCTGTGACACTACGGCACTCTACCAGAGGTGATAAAGTGAGACTCTGTCTCTAGAAAAAAAAAAAAGTCAAAAATACTTTTAAAAAAACTTGAAAAGCTAATTTTATGGAAAATCTGGAAGAAAATTATAGAATAGCTAAGAAAGTAAACTAAAAAAATAAATACAGACTCAGTGCCTATAGCTCAGTGAGTAAGAGCACCAGCCACACACACCGAGGGTGGCAGGTTTGAGCCTGGCCCAGGCCTACTGAACAATGACAACTGCAACCAAAAATAGCTGGATATTGTGGTGGTGGGTGCCTGTAGTCCAAGCTACTTAGGATGAGGCAAGAGAATCACTTAAGTCCAAGAGTTTGAGCTTGCTATGAACTGTGACGCCATGGCACTCTACCAAGGGCAACATAGTGAGACTCTGTCTCAGAAAAAAGAAAATAATAAAAAAAATGAAATAGGACAGCACCTGCGGCTCAGTGGGTAGGGTGCTGGCCCCATATACCGAGGGTGGTGGATTCGAACCCAGCCCTGGTCAGCTAAAACAGCAGAGGCAAATGCAAGAAAAAACAGCCAGGCGTTATGGTGGGTACCTGTAATCCCAGCTACTTGGGAGGCTTAGGCAAGAGAATCACTTAAGCCCAAGAGTTGGAGGTTGCTGTGAGCTATAACGCCATGGCACTCTACTGAGGGCAAAAGAGTAAGACTCTGTCTCAAAAAAATAAATAAATACATATAGCCACAGTGTGATCCAATTTAGGGAATATATATACATATATTCTATGCAACAACACCTATGAGAAAACAACCATGCCATGCTGCACCCAAATGGTCTGAATTTTTCCCAGTAACTACAGAGGAAGGCAAGAGAGTTCACAATATTAAGGACCAGTATATATAAAGCTGGTTTAAAATACTATGCCCACCTAGATGAACTTGAAAAACATTATGCTCGGTGAAAGAGGCCAGGCACAAAAGACCACACACTATATGATTCCACATATATGAAATGTCCAGAATAGTCAAATCTATAGAGACAGAAAGCAGATTCATGGTTGCCAAGTGCTAGGGGAAAGGGATGGGGAGTGTATGCTCATTGGGATGGGTTTCTCTTTGAGGTGATGGAAACATTCTAGAGTTAGTGGAGATGGTTGTAAAATCTTAGAAATGTATTAAAAACCACCGAAATGTACACTTTAACTGTGTGATTCGTATGGTATGTGAATTACATTCCAATAAAACTGTAAAATACTATGGTACCACAATCCCTGACCTTTAGTATTTCTGTTAGGGATGGAACAGATCAATATTTACTATGTAATTATACCATTTTCCCAGGTACTATAAAAGTTTCAATTCTCCCCTGATCAAAACATCAAAAATAGGGTGTAAACAAAAAAAAAAAACAAAGTAAACAAAAAAAATTTACTATACAATATGATTTACCGAAATCATATTACTGAGGATCTCATGCTATTCTCCAGTGGCTTTATCTGTCTCTGTGACAATGTACGTATGGATTAGTGAACAAAACTGTTTCTAATGCCATGACCTCATAAGGTATGAACAGGAAATTTCATCTCACCAGAGCTGGAACAATGCTCTAGCACTGCACGAGGCTCCATGGTAGAGGTAGAGGCCGTGGGGAGGAGGTCTGACGTCGATGTCGATGGCTGTGGTTCCTCAAAGCACATCTGAGTGGTGGGCGACAATGACGGGACCTGGGGATCATCACTGCACCCTGCACCTGAGGTATCTTTGGTCATGTGGAACACATTTTCTTTATTAGCTTCTGTAACCACAAAAGGAAAAGTAACACTTAGGGCTCCAATGGATACCACTACTTCAGGTGAGACACTCCAGAATACTAAAGGACTTTTTTTTTTTTTTGAGACAGAGTCTCACTCTGTTGCCCCCTAGGTTAGAGTGCCATGACGTCACAGCTCACAGCAACCTCAAACTCCTGGGCTTAAGCAATCTTCTTGCCTCAGCCTCCCTGAGTAGCTGGGACTACAGGTATATGCCATCATGTCTGGGTAGTTTTTCTATATTTTTTAGCAGAGACCGAGTCTCATTCTTACTCAGGCTGGTCTCAAATTCCTGAGCTCAGGAATCCACCCACCATGGCTTCCCAGAGTGCTAGGATTATAGGTGTGAGCTACCATGCCCAGCCAGCTTTTTTCTTATGAATTCAACAGCCCTTAATATGCATCCACTTCTTTGCAATTATCTTACTTACCAAGGGAATCTTGTGTCATGCTTTGCTTTTCATTTAAAGATTCATAGAGGTATGCCACATCTAAAAGGACATGAAGCAAATCAGAGAAGCAGTGGCCATGTGAAATTAGAGTTCATTTTTCTCCTGTTCCCTCCAGCCCATTTGTCTTTATTTTCACTCATTGGCTAGTAATAATATTCACCAGCTTAAGAAATTTCAAAGTAAGTGATCCAAAGCATCTTTATCAACTTAAAATAAATGAGCCCCAGGAAAAAAATGGCATCAGGAGGTATGCTGAGGTGAAGAATACATGCCTTGCCTATAATTTCAAACTACCAAAAGGAAGAGGTATAGGATCTTTCCTTGTGGCAGGGGGCTGATTTTGATTATGCTGAAGATGACCAAAGAAATATGCACCCCTTCTTCCTCTTCCTTACCACTGTGGTCTTTAAATACTTCAGGACTCCCATAGCCCTCCTTGTCCTATATCATTCTTCCACAAACAAAAACACAGACTCCTGGAGCTGAAAAAGTCCCCCTGGAATCCAGTCTAACTTTTGCTGTCTCTTGTGAAGTCTCCAAAAGCAGAACCATCCATGGCCTCCAGGCCTCTGGTCCTAGGTTTTTATTCCCCAAGAACTCAAAATTCCTCTATGATGTGACCTAACCCACCACCACTCCTTTTTCTTCGCTGCCCTTTGAGATTCATGCTTATGACCACAGTGGTGTTCCTGAAGAATGCTGGGGCTCAGAGCACACTCCCATTCTTCAACAGATACTATGGACACCAAGAATCCATGTAGACAGCAAAGGGAATACAGCCAACAGCAACACTCCTGTAGGAAGCATCTGGAGGTGCTTCTGGCCTCAGCAGGACTGCCCCATAGCACACCCCTGTGTGTGTCTAACCCTGGGAAGTCTCCTCTCTTACTCTGTTCTGGCTCATTCTTCCTGTACACCAAGTAGATGACATCCCCCGTCTGTAAAAGGCAAGTCTGCTTCTTAACAATTTTCAGCTTGTTAATTACTGTTCCATTAGTGCTGTAATAAAAAAAAAAGGCTATTTATTTACCCTACTTAAAATAGTTTGAGTTAAATTTATTTTCTACCATGATTAGGAAAATAGCTCAACATTTCTGTTCTGAAGATACGCCACAGGAGTAATGCAAATGCAGGAGGACCTCTATAAGCTGATTACCCAGGGACTGCAACAAACTGGTCATGATACAAAGGTGATCACAAGGAATGAGGCCTACTGTACTGATAGATATGTGTGGTGCACGTCCAATCTGAAAATCAGGTCAACTTGAGGAGGTGGTCAGTATAGGGAAGTGGTCAGATATGGAGGTTCTACTATATTTAACAACACACTTATGCAAATATGACCTTACAATTCTCTTGAGAAGAAACTAAACTGTTACTCCCTTCTGACTACTTAACTAGCACACAAACTGCCTACCTAGTGTCTTAGCACTACAGTTCCAATGCCAGGGTCTCTTCCACCTGCCTCCTGTCAGATCTGAAGTCCTCACCAGCAGCACTGTGTTTCCACTTCCAACCTTGCTTAGGCTATGCATGCTCAATTCTGTCCACACATCCACTCCCACCAGCAGGCACGACCCCAGTCAGTTCATTCTTCAAGTAAGTACTGATTTCTCCTGAGAGATGGGCATCAGGACGGACAATAAATGCTGGGCCATTGCCTAGAAGATGACATGGCCCTGTGTTCAGAACATGTGGTATGACTGCCAATGCTGGGTAACTGACAGTGACCACTATGCTACGGGGAGGGACTTCTGAATGGAGACCTAATGAAACACTTGTGAGTTAGGTGGTGACAAACGAAGAGTACAGCACAGCCAACAAACAACACTTGGCAACCGGGTGGCCACCCTAATTCCAGTCACTCTCACCACAGGTCTCAGCTCTACAGCCACTCCTGTACCCTGGTGAAGAGTATTTCCTGATCCATGCCACAGTCCCCTGGGGTCAGAGGCCACAAACATTTTCTGGGAAGGGCCAGGCAGTAAACTGTTTAGGCCTTATAGTCATTTGGTCTCTGCCATAACTACTCAACTTTGCCACTGTGGCAGGAAAGCAGCCAGAGACAACATGCGAATGATCATGGCTGTGTCCCAGTAAAACACACAGAACCAGGTGGCAACAGCCATAGTTTGCTGACTTTAGCTATCATAATACACAGCTGATCCTCAAACCACACATGGGTCAAAAATTCAGCATTCACAGAACTTGGGACCTGAGTTGTATGAAAGCCATCTTTTTAGAGACATGTGTTCTGCAGGGCCCATTAGAAAGCTTCAGTATGTGGGTTTGAAGGTCCTGGGGCCAATCCCTGTGTACATCAAGAGATAACTTCCGTTATCATGCTTCTCCTTGTGATCCACTCTTACACTCTTTCTATATAAAAAATCTGATTATTAGGCGGCACCTGTAGCTCAATGAGTAGGGCGCTGGCCTCATATACCGAGGTTGGCGCATTCAAACCTGGCCCCAGCTGAACTACAACCGAAAAATAGCCAGGCATTGTGGCAGGCGCCTGTAGTCCCAGCTACTTGTGAGGCTGAGGCAAGAGAATCGCTTAAGCCCAAGAGTTTGAGGTTGCTGTAAGCTATGACGCTATGGCACTCTACTGAGTTTAACAAAGTGAAACTGTCTCAAAAAAAAAAAATCTGATTATTTCACTTCTCTGTTTAAACCTGGTCTATGACTTGCCACTGCTCTCAAGCTGAAGTCCAAACTCCCTCATGTGGCTTTGCTACAAGCCACTGACTCTGACCACCCAAGACCTGCTCAGGCCTCTGGGTACCCACATATATGCCTCCTTCTGCTGGAGTCCCCTCTGCCTCTCCAACCCACCCGTGCCAAGGAACAGGGACAATCTTTGGGAGCTGGAGAATTGAATTCTCCCTGGACATCCAGAAGGAATCAGCCATGCCTACACCTTGACTTTAGACCTGCGATGGCTTCTGACCTCCATAACTACAAGATAACAAATTTGTTTTATTTTAAGCCATTAAGTTTGTGGTAATTGTCACAAAAGCCCCAAGAAACTAATACCAGTATATAGCCAGTATAGGAAAGCCAGTCTATGATACAGGTAGGAGGGCACTAGAACCAGCAGTCTATTCTCTCCATTGTGCTAAGAAATAACTTGATCTGCTACTTACTAGCACAGGAAAAGGAATATCACTTCCTAATAAAATGTAGTCTTCCTGGTCTTCTATACCTAAAACTGTTACCAAAGTATCTCAAAGAGCCTACTCTTAACACAAATAAAAAATACCCAATGGAAAAGGCATGCTCTCAACATACTGCCAAAAGGCTGCTTGTCACTCATATCAGATTTAAAATAGGCACTCTATGACTAAGTGCTCCTTCCTGAGATAAGAGTTTGGAAGAGAGTCACCACAGTGAAAAAAGTCAAAATAGGGCAGCACCTGTGGCTCAAAGGAGTAGGGCATCGGCCCCATATGCCAGAAGTGGTGGGTTCAAACCTAGCCTGGCCAAAAACTGCAAAAAAAAAAAAAAAAGAAAAAAAAATCAAAATAATGACAAATAAATTAAAAAATAATAATTGGATTATTATTGGATGGATCTGGACACAGTAACATGTTAAGCACCACATAAAACACTGTGAGGCTCGGCACCTGTGGCTCAAGTGGCTAAGGCACCAGCCACATACACCTAAGGTGGCAGGTTCGAATCCAGCCCAGGCCTGCCAAAACAACAATGACGGCTGCAACCAAAAAATAGCCGGGTGCTGGCTCGGCGCCTGTGGCTCAAGTGGCTAAGGCGCCAGCCACGTACACCCAAGGTGGCGGGTTCAAATCTAGCCCGGGCCCACCAAACAACAATGACGGCTGCAGCCAAAAAATGGCTGGGTACTATGGTGGGCACCTGTGGTCCCAGCTACTTGGGAGGCTGAGGCAGGAGACTTGCTTGAGCCCATGAGTTGGGAGGTTGCTGTGAGCTGTGACGCCAGGGCACTCTACCCAGGGGGACAGCTTGAGGCTCTGTCTCAAAAAAAAATATAGCCGGGCGCTGTGGTGGGCGCCTGTGGTCCCAGCTACTTGGGAGGCTGAGGCAGGAGACTCGCTTGAGCCAAGGAGTTAGAGGTTGCTGTGAGCAGTGATGCCACAGCACTCTACCCAGTGGGATAGCTTGAGGCTCTGTCTCAAAATAAATAAATAAATAAATAAATAAAAATTAAAAATAAAAAAACAAAAAACACTGTAAGTGAAAAAAGCAGATAATACAACAGCATTTATGGTATCTCATTTATGCAAGATAAATATGCTTACATATGCACCTTAACATGTAAATGAGATTTTGAAAAGCTTTCTATTTTCTACATACCACAAGTCAAGTATCCCTAATCCAAAATCCAAAATCTCACCAAACTTTTTGAGCACGAACATGACACTGAAACATTCCTTGAAGCTTTTCAGATTTCAGATTTTTAAATCATAGATGCTCAATTGGTTAAGTATAAATGCAAATACTCCAAAATCTGAAAAAACACAAAATTGGAAGTACTTCTGGTCCCAAGCATTTCAGATAAGAGATACTCACTTAGAGTTAAGTTGTATGAGAATTTATTAATTAAAAAAAAAAAAAGCTGGATGTGGTGGATCATGCCTGTAATCCTAACACTCTGAGAGGCTGAGGCAAGTGTATTGCTTGAGCTCAGGAGTTCAAGACCAGCCTGAGCAAGAACAAGACCCCATTTCTACTAAAAATAGAAAAATGAGCCAGGCCTGCAGCCCCAGTTACTCAGGAGGCTCAGGCAAGAAGAGGACCACTTGAGCCTAGGAATCTGAGGTTGCTATGAGCTAAATACCACAGAACTCTAGTTTGGGGCAACAGAGTGAGACCTAGTCTCCAAAAGATAAATAAAGATAGGACAGTTTTTTGACTTGGAGGAAAGAAGTCAAAGTTGAACTATGTTTGCAAGAACTCAAACTTTACCAGTATCTTTAATTCATTTATTTTAGAGATAGGGTCCTGCTCTGTTATCCGGGCTGGAGTGCATTGGTGCAAACATAGCTCACTATAGACTCAGACTCTCGGACTCTAATAATCCACTTCAGCCTCCCAAGTAGCTGGGACCATCGGAGCTTGTCACTATGCTTGGCTAATTTTTTTTCTTAATTTTGTAGAAACAATATCTTTTAAGTCTTATTTCTGGGACATATTGGCTTTAATTTGAATATATGCAAGATGGGTCATAGACACCCAAGTGCTGCTACGTGACTCATAATAAAAACCAGAAAATACAATTTCTAATATCTTGAGTACCTAATTAACTACAGTCATGTGCCACTTAATGATGTTTCAGTCAACGATGACTGCACATGTGATGCTAGTCTCATAAGATTGAAATACCATACTTTTATTGTACTTCTTCTATGTTTAGAACATGAATACTTACCTTTGTGTTACAATTGGTATAATACCATGCTGTGAACAGGTCTGCAGCTTGGGAACCCAGGTCCTGTCCCATCTAAGTTTGTATACATACCCTCTGACGCTGGCATACTCCTGTTGCTAACAGGCACTGTTATGCTCTGCTACAGAAAACAAGCCGCTGCTATACACACACGTTGCTACAGACACAGCATTTTTCCTTTTCCCCAGCCAGTGCACTCACTGGCTTAAACTACAAGGAGAAACAAAGAAGTTCAGAAAAGAACTCACCTGGTATCTTCCAGCATCACCTGACCAGATTTTTCATCCACTACAATTTTACAATGATCTCCAGAGACCAGTTTATTGCTGGGGAATGAAAGGTCACAACCTAAAACAGAAAGGGAAGGATGATGCTGGATATGACCACAAGGCTATGAACTCTAGTACCCTCTGCTTTATAAAAGCATGTGAATTGAAGTTAGGATCTCCATGGTATACCTTTCAGGAAGCATCATTTCATCAACAAAGAAGAATTTTAAAAGTATCTAAGAGTTAACCCACAGTAAAGGAGCATGGACTGTGTCCTCAACTTTTGCAAATGCCCATTGCCTCAAAGATGGCTCATCAACATCTCTAGCTACACAAAAACTGTCTCTTCTTAACAACTTTACAATATGCACAAATGTGCTGTTAGTGTGATAAATATTAGAACTTTAAAAAAAATAAGGGGCTTAAGTAAATCTTTAGTACCCTAACTTAGTCCTAATTTTTTCTTTGGGTAATCTTAGGGTTTCATAAGTCATCAAAAAATTGAAGCAACAATGGTCACAGAAAATGTGACTGAATTAATTCTTATAGGCATGTGTACATGTATAAGAAAACATAGGCCAAGTGCAGTAGCTCACACCTGTAATCCTAGCACTCTGGGAGGTCCAGGAGGGTAGAATGCCTAAGAAAAGAAGAAAAACTGTCCAGGTGCACACCTGTAGTTCCAGCTACTCAAGAGGCTGAGGCTGCAGTATAGCTTGAACCCTGGACTCTGAGGTTGCTGTGAACTATGATGTCATAGTACTCTACCCAGGGCAAGGGAATGAGACTGTGTCACAAAAAAAAAAAAAAAAAAAAAAAAGGCTCATTGCCCATAGCTCAGTGGTTAAGAGTGCTGGCCACATACACCATGGCTGGTGGGTTCGAACCCAGCCTGGGCCCGCTAAACAACAATGACAACTACAACAAAAAATAGCTGGATGCTGTGGCAGGAACCTGTAGTCCCAGCTACTTGGGAGGCTAAGGCAAGAGGTTGAGTTTGCTATGATACCACAGCACTCTACTGAGGGTGTCGTAGTGAGACTCTGACTCAAAAAAAGAAGAGATAAGAGATGGCAAAAAAGCACGTGAAAAGATGCTCACCATCATTAGCCAACAGAGGAATGCAAATTAAAACCATGAAATACTGGGTGGCACCTGTGGCTCCAAGTGAGTAGGGCACCGGCCCCATATACCCAGGGTGGCAGGTTCAAACTTGGCCCCAGCCAAACTCCAACAACAGCAACAACAAAAGCCGGGCCAGGCATTGTGTGAGCACCTGCAGGCCCAGCTACTTGAGAGGCTGAGAAAAAAAAAAACAAACTGCAAAATACCATCAAGCCACAGTCAGCAACGGCGTTGCATTATATAAGGGTAGCCAGACAGAGACTAACGTAACAACTAAGACTATGAAGCTTCCAATGGAAGACAAAGGAGAAAAACTAAGTCTCACATGGATTTCTTAGATAGGACACAAAAACCACAAATCAGAAAGAAAAACATTGACAAATTAAGGTGCATCAAAAGTAAAAATTTGACTCTGGGAGGTTGAAGCGGTTCGATTGAGCTCAGGAGTTCAAAACTAGCCTGAACTAGAGCGAGACCCCATCTCTAAAGACAGCTGGATGCTGTGGCAGGCGCCTGTGTTCCCAGCTTTTTTTTTTTTTTTTTGATACAGAGCCTCAAGCTGTCCCCCTGGGTAGAGTGCCATGGCATCACAGCTCACAGCAACCTCCAACTCCTGGGCTCAAGCGAGTCTCTTGCCTCCGCCTCCCAAGTAGCTGGGACCACAGGCGCCCGCCACAACGCCCGGCT